>CH002355.1:271599-325408 GCA_000149265.1 Ciona savignyi
AAAAAACATTTTCGTTTTTTTGTCATTTAAATTGTTTGTTTTGTTAATTGGTAAAAGTTATCCGGCGGGTCAAACGTTACGGTAAGTTCGATCACAGTATTTATGTGTGTTTAACTTAATACCGTATAAATTTTATAAGACAAAATTACAATAATTCCATCTATAATCAAAATAAAGGTTACATTTATAAAAAAAAAGTGCTGATTAGCGTTAGTTTCACATTACAATAATATAATATAAAACATAATATAAATAATGTTAGCACAATGAATTTACGTGGTGACACTAATCCACAGACTGTATAAAGTGTCTATAACTTATCTACGCATCGGACCAAGTTATTATAAAAATATTTTAGTATTTACTGGGCAATGGTATTTAGCGCTTAAAAGTTAAGTACGATTTTTTGTTTACAAGTCTTAACTTTGGATGTACATCGTTTATTCGTTGTATGCTCTACCTTGGGTATAACGCTGTACTTTTTTTACTCGAGGCACATTTAGAAACGGACTAAATTTGACGGCATATTGCAGTAAAATTCTTACAATACGAGGTCTTCTGACAAGCTATAGGCTATACATTTGTCATTATATTAGCGAATTGGCTAATATCCGCAATATAAAAATGTTCAAAAACTAAAATCCTTTTTATCTGGTAAAAACTGTGTAATTTTTTTATTATTTTCCCGCGGCACACGCACACTGGTTGCCGATAAAACATACACCCGTTAATAAAACACTGATATAGATAGGCACAAATCAGAAGATATGATAAAGTAGCCACTTGATATTTCCTCACAGCTCATAATGTAATCAAAGTCGAAACAACGGTATAAATCCAAGTTGTTATATATCGTTAGTCGGAGTGCTAAAACTTAGCTTAGATGGATAGCCCAAGTGAGTATTTTGTAATCGACATGGTTTGGAAGAGCGGGCTTGGCGTCGTTTGGTTAGAAAGAAATATTGCAATCGGCCGAAAAATGTTCGTATTTTAAATTGTTACAAACGAAGACTAAAATAAACTGACTAGAAACTCACAAAACAAGAAACCGTTCAATGTTAAGTACAGGTTCTATATACTTCTATTTGTTTTTCGGGGAATTACCGAAGTGGGAATTTTTAATTTTATTTTCCCGCGAGTGAAACAACGAATCGTAAGATTAATATGATATTGCAATGTTGGGAGTCTTAAATTATAGGATTCGGGTATCGTCCACTAATTGCCTTGGTCAACAAAAAAGGACCGTTAGATATAAGCCTGAAGGAGTATTACAGTTTGGTTGGTTGTTTTTTTGAACCATTTTGGCTAATTTATTTAACTGTATTTCTTTCCAGATGAAATCAAACTTAAGTGCAAATTCGCCCAACGTTCCTGTTCCAAGTGCATAACCGCCCATCCAAGATGCACCTGGTGCAATTTAGAGAGCAGTTCCGTCGGCAGCATAAACACCAATTGCAGATTGGACAAGTAAAAGTTCTTAGTTGGGATATTCATCATCTGTTATATTGATTGATGTGTCTTTTGTATTATTGGGGTTGGGGAAATTTTTCATCTAAACAGGTGTTTATTAACTGGGGGAAGGGTCTCTCTGAAAACCATCCGTCCATATTGTTGGACTTTTTTGCTTACCCAAATAAATCACTAGGTACAAGCAATGTTTCTTAAGTGCTTTTATCTTTTCCGCCTTTGATCCAACCATTTCACAACCTGCGTTACAGGGATAACAAAGCTCTTTGTTCTGTTGGAATAATATCTCCGCAACCATTGGTCAACAACACAAGAGACGAGCCGTTTATAGCTGCAAACATGGCTAGTGTAACCAACCCCCACACCAGCTAAAACCACAAGCTGTTGATGTGAAATTGAGAATTGGTTTGTTTAATTTGTTTCTGTTTTCGGTCATTAATAGTTTTTGTTTCTGTCCAGAATAGGTTTGTTTTATTCCAGAATAGGTTTATTTTAGTCTAGAATGGGTTTAATTTAGTACAATATAGGTTTTTTAGTCCATAATAGTTTCATTTTAGTCAGGAATTTAGTTTGTTTTAGGTTTAGTTTGTTTTGTTCTTTGTTTGCAGTTGGGTTACAAGGTGTTAAAATGGCAAGGTGTTAAAATGGTATGGCAAGGTGTTGAAATGATGGTAACATTTCTACACAAATGATGATGTAAACATATTAAAAGTGTAGCATACAAAAAGCAAACTGAATGTTAAAAACACTACAATAACTTTATAAAACTGCCTATAAGCGAAATCTGGATACACTGCAATAGCCCATTGTATAACCCCTGTGCACCCCCCCCCCACTAGGTTGACACAAGTTAAATTACAGGACAGTCAACAAAGGTGAAGGTGACATTTCGTAAACTGATTGATTATCCATTGGATCTTTATTATCTTACTGATCTTTCCCTTTCCATGCATGACGATCTTCTTAACCTCAAGGTAACTAGTGAAGACATTTTTAGCGTAGGTCGGATGAAGTGTTTTAAAATAGAGTAGTCAAGAGTAGTGTAAAAATAATAACTTTTTAGGTTGCGTGCATTTTAGTCGTACATGTTGTACTTTTACTAATAGAAAACTAAGTGTATATCATCTGCACTGAACCTGGTGGATTAATGGATTTTACTAAAACAGTAAGAATGTCTCAATCACATACAATACACTGCTATAACTTCCGTAACCTTACAATGAGCGATATGTAACTTGTTGATAGCCTGTGTGATACTGCGCCTTGCGTTTTCCCATGTATGGATATAAGACATTGATATATTTGATCCTTTAAATGTTTGAAATCAAGAACCGCTAGTTACTATTTACTGTCTAGATTAGAAGGTAGTCCCTGTTATAACAAGTGTCGGAGTCTTTTACATTGAAATAAAATAAGTATCCAAGCATTACTTATATTCCATCTAGCATAAAATTTGACTCTGGATAACTTAATCGATATTGTTGTCAGAAAGCAAATAAAAGGTTGTGGAATCGAAATTAGTCACCGGCAAGAAGTTTGTATCCCTGGGAAAGGCACTCAGCGGACATTACCATAATCTAGTAGATTAATGGATTCTAAAATTAAAGAAATGTTTCAATCATATAGAACATAGTGCAATAGCTTTAATAACCCGATGGACATGAGGTAATCTGCTGCTTGCCCTTGTAATATGTCACTTATCTTTTTTAATTCACAGAGATAAAACCTAAACATCATATACCATTTTCACAGTTTCTTGGAAACAACATATCTGATGCAATCCAAAATATATCCAACAATGCTAGAATGGGTTTTGGAACGTTTGTTGACAAAGTTTTGGTTCCATTTGCTACAAGCAATGTAAATATGTAAGTTTTAACATTGTTTTAGGATAGCTAAATGGTAGTGCATCAGACCGCAAGGTCAAAGGTTGTTGGATTAATACCCGCCACAGCTAGTTGGTATCTTTGGGCAATGCATTCTAGTGGATAAATGTATTAAATAAAAACTATACCAATATCTCAAAATTAAATACACTGCGACTCCATCTGTATATTAGGTACAAAAGGTTTTGATTATTACCTCTACCTGTATAGGAATGTCATTCGCTGTTTAAATTTTGTGGATATTAGTATACTTAATAGAGCTATGTATGTATTTTAATGGTAGTAAAAGCCATTAAAAAATTTATGTTTTTTACTTATTCCGGAAAGTTCTTTATTTTACTTTTACTCCTATGAAGAATATCCTTTTTAATGTTTGTCAGAATATGGATTTGTACAATAATCCGGTAAAAATTTAAACCCAATTAAACAATATATTTTTTACCTATTCTGGAAAGTTCCTTATTTCACTTTCACTTTCATTAATAATATCCGTTTCAATGTTTTTTAGAATAGGGATTTGTATGGTAGTCTAAGAAAAAAATTAAACCCAATTTAATACTCTATTTCAGTAAGTTCCAGAAATATCCATTTTTCACTTTCACTTCCATGATTAATATCATGTCAATGTCTTCTAGAATAAACGAAATTTGCACCGGCCAAAATCTGACGTGCATCCCAACATTCGGCTTTCGCCACCAACTTCCAATTACCTCCGACAGCAACCAGTTTAAAGAAGCGGTCGAGGCAACAATTATTTCAACCAACTTTGATGAACCGGAGGGTGGGTTCGATGCTCTTATGCAGATCGCTGTTTGCCAGGTGGGTCTGAGGGGTGACCAGTCAACTGAACCCCTTACAACTGAACCCCTTACAACTGAGCCCCTACAACTGAACCCCTTTACAACTGAACACCTTTTAACCGAACGCTTTTAACTGAAAAGGGGGTTCAGTTGTAAAGAGGTTCAATTGAAATGGGTTCAGTTGTAAAGAGGTTCAGTTTAAAGGGGTTCAGTTAAAAGGAGTTCAGTTGTAAGGGGCTTAATTGTAGGGGTTCAGTTGTAAAGGGTTCAGTTGTAAGGGTTCAGTTGTAAGGGGTTCAGTTGTAAGGGGTTCAGTTGTCATGGAACCGGTCTGAGGGGTTAACGGGTTGATGCTCTTGGTAAATTTTATCCTTATTTAAAGATAAGTTGCGGATGGTCAGGAAAAAATAACTAAAGTAAACCATAGATTTGACAAAATTTAGAAAGCTTAACTTACAGGATATTGTTGGGCTGGCGAAAGGAGTCATTAAAAGTTGTTCTGTTTACAACCGATGGCCCACCACATATTGCACTTGATGGGAAGATTGTCCGTGTCTTTAAACCTAATGATATGAAATGTCACCTTAAGCTAATGGATGTAAGTAGTAAAGGCTGTTTTTGCTTTTTATTAAATTCTTTTTTCCGAATAGTTTTTTTAACTGGCGTGTTTGTGCCTGTATGGTCACCAGTTTTAAACTGGTTTATGGAATAATATGCATATAATCTTCATTTGAAATGATGGTGTAAACAAATGCAAGTTTGTCCGACTGAACAGCTTAGTTGACTACAGTGACTTTTAGCAGATTGGCTGTAGGTTCAAAAACTGGTCACTAAGACACTAATATTTGTATTTTTTGGCAAGGTAGACATCACCTGAACCCAAATGATTGATGAATTGTTATAAAACCACGCATTGCAAAAGCTCTGGTAATGTGACAATAGGTACAAAGTAAACTAAAGTTTACCTATGTAATAAGTTTCCTTACATCATTACCAAAAAATATCTCCTGACAAAGTCGTTCTTTCAGAAATCCCATAAGAAATAGTTTTTTCAATTACCTTGACACTGATGATTTTATCACGAACCACGCTACCGTCTTTTTAAACTAAATGGTGGAAAAATCTAACACGATCCAAGTATCAAACAATGTTAAAACAACTGATTCCAGGAAACGAAACCACCCAACTCCACAAACAACGTTTGGGAATACACGGAAAGCTCCAAGCAGGATTACCCATCTGTGGGGCAGCTGAAGCATGCGTTTGCTCAGAGCAGAGTGCAGACCATATTTGCTGTCACAAACAGCGTGATGAATATGTACCAGGTGCAACCATGTTGTTTTCTTTAGAGTTCAGGACCGTGTTTTAGAATTGATGGAACCAGCTGCTAGCTTATTAGGTATATGTTTTTGAACTAGGCACTTAGCTGACATCATCTTAACCTAGTGGATTATGAGTTGAACCTTTTTAGTAAAAACGCTTAAATGAATCATTGATATAGGTCTAGTAACCTGACGGTTGCCATGAAGTAATCAGAAAATTGACGTTTGCGTTTTCTTAACCACAGAAATAATAAAATATCATATTCTATCCTCCAAAAATTGGTTTTGATGATTACGACACTCATTTAAAAATGAATATCCTATTAAATTCAATGTTATTTAACCTAAATGGTAGTGTTAAATAAATATATGTGTTCTTTCTGTTTTTTTGTGATGTGTATTTTGTATGTTTGGGATGTTTTTGCTTTTTTAGTTAAGTCCATTAAAGAATTCAAGCAATGTCTGCTAAGTGCTTTTTTCAAAGACAACGGACTAGCTAGAACTTAGTTTTAATCCTACAACCTTTCAGCTTACAGAAAAAAAACACCAAGCTTTGCAGTAGTACTGTGTTTAAACGAGAATTTACAGTGTTTCCAAAATAGATTGATCAAATTTCTTTTCAGGGATTATCAGCAGTGTTGCCCAGCACTTTTGTTTCGTTGTTGAACAGTGATTCCAGCAACGTTCTCTCCATCATTGCAACTTCTTATGAAGTTAGTAAATTTTCTTTTAAAGAAGTGTGACAATGTGCGACAATCTAAGTGAAATTTTACGTAACACCGCACAAAAGAATTTCCAATGAATTTGCAATAGTTAGATCACAGCTTATAAAATGGTCCAATTTTTTTCTACATAAATTTTTTTGGGGAGTTTTTGGGAATTACAATTGTAATTCTAATCCAATTTGAAATAAAACTGTGTAGCTAGAACTTAAATTTTAATTTAAAAAGGCTAAACATTTTTTGGTTTCAAAGTTTTAGCTGTAACTTTACCGTGGACACAAGGCCTTTTATTACCCTGTGTTACAACTGAAAATGGCTACGTGCAAAAATAAGTATCCTGAACAATTTCATCTTTAGCAAATTCGAAGACGATTTGAGTTCGCGAAGCCAACAGCAGTTGAAGGACTGACCATCAAGCACCGTGTAATGTGCCATGGAAGTAATGTGTGGATGGAGGGGTTGGAATGCAAGAACATCAGCATCGGGCAAGAAGTTAGTATCATTAATGGGGGCCTCTAATTACTACAGGATCGCTTGGAGCGCTTGAAGCGCTTAAAGCCCTCACCCTTACCCTCCAAGTGATCCCAGCGATCCTGTAGTAATTTTATTTTTATTTTTAATTTTCTATTTTACTTATTTTTACTAGCGGCTGTTAGTCGGTTGTGTAAAGTACTTATGTAAAACTGAATTAACGGGTAACAGTAAACAGAACAAATGTCTTAACTATATACAACACATTGATGATTATCTGTAAGATATTCTGATGATTATCAAGAAAATGAACATCCTATTTAAAAATTTTGTTGTGAAAAAATTAATGAAACGTAAGAAAGCAGGATGATTGGTCATTTGCCTTAGGAATTTGTGTCTGTAAGGCATGAGACTTACATACAGATATGTTTAGTTGGGTCAAATAAAAAGTATCTATTAGCATGAGATTTTTTAAAAAATACCGGCTGTAAATTAAAAAAATAAAATTTCGTAAGATTGTCCGGCGCGATGGTCTGGCGGTTAAGTGCGTCGGCTTTCAATCGAAAGGTTGCAGGTGCGAAACTGGTCGCTAGCTAGTCGGTTGTGTCCTTGGGCAAGGCACTTTATGGACATTGCCTGAACCCAGCGGATTGATGGGTTCTACTAAATTAAAGGAACGTGTCTATCATATACAACATACTGCATAGCTCCGGTAACCCGACGATGGGCGCGAGGTGATCTGACGATTGCCCGTGTGATAACCCCCTAGGTTTTCCCATTCACGGGGATAAACATGAATATCCTATCCTATATTCTATCCTCCTATCCTATCCTAAGACCATTTTACAGCCATCAATTAATGTCTATTTTTTACCGAAATGAGATTATTACTTAGATCTTTTGTAGTTAAATCAGTATAGGTATTAGTCATGTTAACCATTCGGCCACACAACCATACATTATTCTCATTAAAGGTTATCATGGAGCTCGAAATCATGGCTACAGAGTGTCCAGTGAACAAGAAGCAAGTTGATGTGATAAATATAACCTCAACCCAAAATAGTGAAGTGGTTGCCATCAGTGTGGGTGGGTGTTACGTCATTAGTGTGTGGGTGGTATATGGTCATTGAGTGATTATACGATAGCCATGAATGTACCAATGGGCAAATTAATTATTTGATTACTTCTCCTTTGGCCTGTGACAGTAGACATTGAAACATCAGTAAATAATTTGCACACATTCAGCTATTGTAGTGTGTTGTTTATGATTGAGTCACCATTTGCATTTTCGACCGAGTACCTAATCCGAAGAGACAACCTTAATTAATGGCTGATCTCGATCTAACCTTTGGGGTGAAATGTGGATATATCGCATGTATGTTGATGAATAAAAGTTATTTCTTGCTAGCCGAATAGCTTAGTTGGTTAATGCATCGTTTTTTTAGCCAAAAGGTTTTAATGTCAAAACTGGTCACTAGTTAGTAGGCTGTGTTTGCCGTATCCCACATAACCTAAACCTAGTGGATTATTGGATTCTTGCCAAACTGAAGGAACACCTTTATTCCACACAACATACAGCAGTAGCTTTGGTAACCCAATGTGCAGGATAGTGGGTGCGAAGTAATCTGCTGGCTACCTATGTGATAACACCCTTTACATGTTCTCCAGATTTTCGTTTAACCATGGAATAACTTTCCCATGTTTTCCAAATCATGGGAATAAAACATAAAAATCCCATCCATGTTAAATAAGTTGAACCTCTCTTTCAGGCTACCACTGTGAATGCAGTTGCGAGCAAGAAGCCGGCAACAATCGATCAATCTGTAACAACCACGGCAGTTTCATAGTAGGTTCTCACACAATACAGCCCAACCATGGTTACAACTTCTATTTTTTAACTTTGTAACCTTGTTTTAAATAAGAAACGAAAATGACATTTTTGGCATATTAAAATAATAATATTTATGGTTAATGCTGGTAGCCGGGTCGTTATCGCACTAACAGAAGTCAGATTACCTTTTACCCACCGCCTGATTATTAGATTAAATTTAGTGTGTTGCATATAATTAAGACAATTGTTCTATATGCTAAATGTCTTGCTTTAAGACACAACTGACTAGCTGGTGGCTTGTTGGAATTCAACAACATTTGACTGTAATCGTTTGCGTAGCACACTTTAAATTTTATAATGTATTACATTTTAACACTAGATATCTCAGTCATGAAATCATACAAAAATTACCAGTTTTCTACAGTATGGAGTTCTAACACTTCCGTTCCATAGTGCGGCTCTTGCATGTGCGACAGCGGCCGTAGCGGCGCACTCTGCCAATGCCAGACTACAGCAACAACCTCTGAGTTAAACCGAAACTGCACGGATCCAAAGGGGACAGGGGGTGTATGCAAGTATGCTTATATAACTGTTGTTCCCTTGGCTGCATATAATATTTTATATGACTGTTATTCCCTTTGATGTATTTTCCTACTTGAGCATATAGCTCAGTGGCTTGGTTCATCGGATATCTACCAAAGGTATCAAGACAGTCACTAGGAGTGTCCTTATTCGAATCAGTTTGGTTTCTAAAATTATTCTAGAAACATTAATTTTGAATTTTCAATTTTGAACCGTTTTGAAATAGACTTGATAAGAAAGCAAAAAAACATTTTTCGTCTAATTTTATGACGAAAAATAGAAGCATGTATGTTTGATAAAATAATATTTTGTAATGATCATTATCACTGTTTAAATTTTACCTTTTTTTTTAAATTTTGCATTCAAACTATATAACTAAAATTCATATTGTTCCACTCTTAGCAGTTAATTTCATATTAATACAATCAAAAAATAATTCTGATTCGTTTAAACCGAATTCAAAGTTTTTATTTTGAAATGGATATCCATACCAGTGACGTCGGTTTGAGGTATTTTAGGCTAGGATATTCATGTTTATTTCCATGAATGGAAAAACCAAGGGGGTTAACACACGTAAAATCGTCAGATTACCTCGCACCTACCGCCTGGTTACCGGAGATATTGCAGTGTGTTGTGTATGATGAACATGTTTCTTATCAATTTGGCCATTAATCTGCTGGGTTCAATGTCCATTAAGTGCCTTGCCCAAGGACACATCCGACTAGGTAGCGACCAGTTTCGAACCTGCAACCTTTCGGTTGAAAGTCATCGCACTGAACCACCAGACTAACTGGTCGGATATTTTCACCTTTATGCAACTAAACCTGTACTGTCCCCAGCAATAACGGTGAATGCGACTGTGGAGCGTGCAAATGTGCCAACCCCCACATCGGGCAATATTGCCACTGTAGAACAGATGGATGTCCCTCTGACAGTAACGGGATTTGTGGAGGTACCTGCTGTTATATAAGTTTGGTTGTTTTTTTTGCTTCTTCATTGCATTAAAGAAGAA
Source organism: Ciona savignyi (assembly GCA_000149265.1). NCBI lineage: Eukaryota > Metazoa > Chordata > Ascidiacea > Phlebobranchia > Cionidae > Ciona > Ciona savignyi. The sequence goes on from CH002355.1 coordinate 281,693, forward strand.
TATCAGAGTTGATTTAAGTTAAGGAGGCAAGATAACATGGCAAAAGTACCTTTTAATGTTTATGTTAGTTTGATTTTTTACTTTTTGTTTTTACAATAAAATTCTGTAACAATCCAAAGTCTTCCACATAAAATTTGAACACAGGAAAAATGACGAAACGATAGTCGTTAAAACACGTTATCAACTAATTAATTACTTATAAATACTGCTATGTTGCACTTTGCCATTTCTTCCATGCAATTACTCCTTGAAACTAGAACTCCCTATCAAATACCCCTATCCATGTGTGTACTTATATCCAAAATACCATTCAAACGCTGCCTACTACAACCTTAACATGTGTAAAAGACAATGTCTATACAACAATAGCTCCTAGTAACAAGGTTATTCTTATATATATATATAAACAAAAAATGTTTTGCATGGAACGAAACGCGAATTTATACACGATTTTATACTCTCCAAATAAACATTACCAACCGACGCAAAAAGTGCATTTTTTAAATATGGAAATAAATAAAAGAATATGAATTGTGACTAGGGTCCTATTATTATAGGATAGGATAGGATATTCATGTTTATCCCCGTGAATGGGAAAACCAAGGGGGTTATCACACGGGCAATCGTCAGATCACCTCGCGCCCATCGTCGGGTTACCGGAGCTATTGCAGTGTGTTGTATATGATAGACACGTTCCTTCAATTTTGTCGAACCCATTAATCCGCTGGGTTTAGGCAATGTCGGTAAAGTGCCTTGCCCAAGGACACAACCGACTAGCTAGCGACCAGTTTCGCACCTGCAACCTTTCGATTGAAAGGCGCCGCCCTTAACCGCTAGACCACCGGGCTGGACTATTCAATTCCATAGGTTTGGAGAAAGGAAACTGCGTCAATTGTTACGAGGACAAGCGATGCGAGTGCAAAACCTTGGATGGTTGGTACAAAAATCAAGCGGGGTTATGCTCATGTAACAATCAATCGTGTATTGCCACCGGCAGCAACCTTCAATGCTCTGGTCATGGGACTTGTGATTGTGCAACTTGCATTTGCCCGAATAACTCGGTAAGTTTGGGTTATTCTCCTGTTTTGTTTCGCCGTTCAGCGCTTTGGTAAAGCTTAGGTCCGCACTCAAAAGATGGTTGGTATGTGTACTTTTATTCGCATTAACCACGCAACACCACAGCGGTTTAAAACGATGCGATAAAATCGCTAGCACTTCAAGTGCGGTAACTTCCGGCCTTATCAAATATATTGGATATTAAGTAGCGTGTTGTTTAACAGATATGCTTCCACTGGACTACAGGGTGGCACGCCCTCCCTCGTCACACACGCTTCAACCCATTCTTTAAAAATAAGAAGATATGATAATCATATTCATACCTGGAAAGAAAAGCAGTTGTAATAGTTCGGCCGTACGGTCGTGTGGCCGATTGGTTAACGCGACCGATACATATACCGAATTATGTACAAAAACGGCTTTAGTGACGAGCTCATCTTGGGTTCGAAACTGAGTCCGGTAAAAAAATACACAGTCCGCCTGAACAAACAATTCCCAAACATCTACACTAAAATTGACTACTGAACAAACCATCCAGGAGAATTTGACCTGCCAGGTAGCATCGGTCAGAAATTACGTTTCAATTCAACACTTGATTACTCATTCTAACTATGCAGTTGAATATTTGTTTATATTGCAGTTCGTATGGGAAGGACGTTATTGTCAGAGTTGTGTGCATCCAGTGTGCAATGCACACAAGATAACAGCAAGCTGTACAGATCCTCAGTTGATTAAATGTGCTCAATGTGTGTATGAACAGGTATGTTCCTGCTATATATTTCTATGTCCGTGTTCTATGTGTGTTTGAGCTAAAAGTTACATACGTGGCTGGCTTGGCGCGCTACCAACTGATTCGTTAACAAGTACCGAACTGCGGGCTGGGGACTACTGCACTAACCGTCCGACTGGTTAGTCTGGCGGTTTAGTGCGACGCCTTTCAGCCGAAGGGTCGTGTTTGAAACTAGTCGCTAGCTAGTCGGTTTTGTCTTTGGGCAAGGCACTCAATGGACATTGCCTTATCCTAGCGGATTAATGGGTTTTACCAAATTAAAGGAACGTGTGAATCTTACACAACACTCTACATTAGCTCCGTTAACGCTAGGTGATATGACGATTGCCCGTTTGTGTTCCCATTCACGGGGTTAAACATGAATATCCTATCCTAACCCACCAAGCTATTCTTCCGACACACAGCGAAATATTAAAACGTTTAAACCTTTCAGAAAACGTGCACGCAAGAATGCATGGACAAACAAATCTTTACCAGCGTCGTGACAACGATCCCAGACTGTGACACTTGCCACGTCACCGAACAGCGTTCTTGCTCGGAGTGCACCAACTATGACGTGTAAGGCGTGCCTCTGTGACGTGGATTGATAGGATTGGTTGGATGTTAAATGATGTGATGGTTTTAAATGCAGTGCGCGGGATTTTTTTTTACCGGGCCAAGTTTCGAACTTACGGTGGACTGGCTCATTACTGAGACCGTTTTATATGAAATTTCTTGTTTCGCGTTAACCATTCGGCCATGCAGGCTCTATAAAAGGGTCTCTGTTCATATAATGTTACATTATCATCCACTGCATATGTGTCAACAATAAAACATTCTGTCCAATTTTTTTTAACGTGGCTAAGTATCGTATACATGATTTTCTTGTCACTAAGCCCTTTTTTAAATAAATATATTTCTATTTCGGGTCGCTTTAACATTCGGTCACACAACCGTTCGAAAATGTTTGTTGTGTTTTCAGGAAGAAGTTAGTTCCGTTGGATTGCACCACAACTTTGCCAAGTGATTGCGTGGCAAAGTTCCGAGTCGTTTGGCACAAAAGCTTGAAATCATATTTCTTACAAGTCCAACGACTAAACAGCGCCACAGGTAAGGTGCCCACTTGAATATGAGTGGCATGTCACTGTTTACTACCTACTTAGCTCGTACTATATATTGTGTAATTGATAATAGCTGATGGTTAGCCGGTTTACACTTGACGGTATTTAGGGTGCGCATTGCATTATAGGTTTAAAGATAACTATTTTAATGTCTTGCACCGGTTTCCCGACCATCAGCATAGGATAGTGTGCCGATTACCCGGGTGAAAATAAAATCTAACTATTTTTTCCCATTTTTTCAGGTAACTCGATAATTGCTTCTAATCGTATACGGCATTCGTAATATATACCAGTAAATAGATAAACACGATATATTACATAGGCAATCGTCGGATCACCTTGCGCCAACTATCGGGTTACCTGAAATATGACAGTGTGTTGTATTATTGAGACGTTTCTTCAGTTATGATACAACCCATCTTTCTACTGGGTTTACTCGATGTCCTATAAGTGCCATGTCCGAAATATTCGGCCGTCTCCGTATATTCTCTTACATAGTTTTAATTTTTACTATTCTATGGCGTGCTATAGTATTTTTCGATGTTGCTTAATTTTCTATGTTAAATGTTATGTTACTTCATGTTTTTCAGGAGCTAAAACACTTAAACTGATAATAATAAACTAAACTAACCCATGCCAACCAATACGGCCAAACTAATAACAATAATTTCATTTTTATTTTAGATTGCCCTCCGCCCGTGAACCTTTTACTCTATATATTGCCAACTATTGGGGGCGTGTTATTGGTCGGTATCATTAGCATAATAGCATATCGTATATGGAAGACGAATTATGACAAACGTAAATACCATGAGTTTAAAGACGAGGTCAATAAAAGCAAGTGGACCAAGGTAAGACTTTGTATGGTGTTTGCCGGTATCGTGTTTTGTATCGTGTTTGCCCACTTTGTATCGTGTTTGCCGGCATAATAAACGTTTGCCATTTTAAAAAAACTGGAGCAAAAGATGAATAAACTAAACTTAATTGCAAACGCTTCGGGTGGGATAGGATATTCATGTTTTAATGAATTATCATTACACGGGGAATCGTCAAATTTCCTCGCGCCCAACGTCGGGTTTCCGGAGCTGTTGCAGTGTGTTGTATATGATTAAAGCTTTCTTCCAGTTTTTGTATAACCTGTCAAATGAAACCACTGAGGTTAGGCAAAGTCCGCTAAATGCTTTGCTGTGCGCTAACTGACCACTCAATTATATAAATTCGAATTGGTTTCTTACACACATTAACAAAAGCGCGACCGTGTCAGAATTATTACGACGGTGCTTGCGTAATAACAAGTGTTCTTTTTTCAACCACGCGTTAACAACTTCTACCAAATAGCTTAGTGGGCTAATTTGGCGCCTTACAGCCATTTAGAGGCATTGCATGGGCCTAGTGGGACAATGAGCTCTGCTAAAACTGAAGAACGTCTTACAAAATAACGTATTCGCCTGAACTCCCATTCGCGGAAATGAAACATAAATGTTTTAATTCTGAACTGATTTACCGGAAAAAATAATTATTAACACGAAATCTCATAATTTTGTCGCTATTAATATCCTTTGAAACAGTTAGATAAGCGTTTTCGAATACCGCATATAGAAAGCGAAACAAACTGATAATAAATTTAATCCTAACTACTGACCGAATGTGACCGCTGTAAAATTCCACAGTCAGCCAACCCGATCCACATCAAAGCCACACAGCATTTTATGAACCCGAAATACATCGGACCGGAGGACACTTCCCTTGACGCCAACGTAAACGAAAAGGCTGACGAATTCGCTGAATTGAAGAATTAGATCTGAAAGGGATCTTCTGTAATTAACGTTTTACAGAACAACTAAAAGAGACAACTCTAACCTTTGCACTTACCCATAAGTATATTGGTGATCAATTTTTACTGGTCTAGATATCGAACTCATGAATCGCTTGTAAAAAGGCCGTTTTTTAAATAGAATGTATCGGTCGAGTTTACCATACTACCACATGACCGTACACTTAATGATCTGGTTGCCTTCTTTTTTTCTAAGTTTGATCTCCTAGCGTTTCGATTTCAAATCCAAAATGGAACACTAAAAAAAAACCTTTTTAAACTTAAATCTCTTTTAACGTGCAGATTCTTTCTTTCCCTTTTACTCGCTTTTGCCCTTTTCTTTATGTGGTATTTAAAATAACTGGTTTTATCGTCCAATCAAAAGCTCAGTGGGTTAGTGCGTTGGCTTTAATTCCAAGGATTGCAGTTTTGCAACTGGTCGCTAGTTAGTTGGTTGTTTGCTATAGGGCAACGTACGAAACGGCATTTATTTTCGCCTATTAGTTCTAACCATTAATTTTGAAAATACTTTTATGAATGTTTTTTGACTTACCGTGACTTTTATTATTTTTATTGTTTTCATTTTATTTTTACTCTTATTGTATTCACCTTTACTTATAATGTCCTTCGTTGCCGAAATATATATAGTCTATCCTTTCACCAGTTTATAGTGCCTTTACACAATCTACCAGAAACACGTTCCAACCATAAATCCTCCCGGTTAGTCCAGTGGTTTAGTGCGACGACTTTCAGCCGGTAGGTTTCTTGTGCGAAATTGTATGCTAGCTAGTCGGTTGTGTCCCTGGGTAAGGCATTTAACGGGCATTGCCTTAAGCCAGCGGATTAATGGGTTCTACTAAATTAAAGGAACGTGTGAATCATATACAACACACTGCAATAGCTCCGGTAACCCGGCGATGGGCGCGAGGGAATGTGACGATTGCATGTCAACCCCTTGGTTTTCCCATTCACGGGATAAACTTTAATATCCTATAGTGTTAGAAGAACTCTCGATAATGTTAATGTCAAACTTGGTCACTTGAGTTGTTCAGAAACTAGTGGGTTACCGTGTAGCTATCTGAATCTTTTTTTGAGGTCATTGAAGTTTAAAATCGTTTTGTGTTGGTTTTTCGAGTTTAGCTAACTTATACACGTGGTGATAGTTTATTATGGGTCCCATTTGGAAAAATGGGACACATATTGTTTTTTTTTTCATTAAAGGTTTGACTGCCATGGCATCGCCCGACAAGTGCATTAGCCACTGATTTAACACTTAGAAGAAAAAATGACTTAGGAAAATACCCTAAAATAGGATTTTGTATTCAAATCATGATTGAGACAGGCATGCCATGTCGCCCCGACAGCTTCACTAGAGGGGCGCAAGCATGAGAGAGAAAACAAACCAAGCCTGTGAAACAAACCAGATCTTTGATCTGCGTTGTCTTTAAGAAAACCTTCAATTAAACGACTAGTTTCCAAAAACAGTTACTTCCTTTATACTAAGCAGGAAAATGGCAAATAAATTATTGTTCCATTTTTCTTGAATTTTATTTTTGAGGCTAGGCGACGTGAGCATGAATTACTAACATCAAGGGGGAAGCGACTATAAAAATTAAGAACCACTGGTCTAAAAGTTACTCAGAATAGCTTGCTCGGAAGAGCGATCTCTGTTATAATCTATTCGCCACGCACTTTTTAGTTTACAATTTTAACTTTGATTATTATGTTTTGTGTGTTAAGCCTAATCATAGTAGCCACTTCTTGGTGTTATAAAATTAAAACCAATTTCCTCAGCGTTTTGGTCGTTCGGTTTAATAGTTTTATACATTTAACAACACTTATATCAACGATACCACCTTTTAACACTTCTTAGCCGCGCACATCACAGAAATGCGGTATGCCCGTGTAATAAATATTTTTTATTTGATTTTAAATGTGTATCATTTTCTTGAATAAATAATCGATGTGTATGATATATCAAAGCTAAACTATCGGCTTTATCCTTGCAAAGGGAAGCCTGCTCTGTATGTGACTTCCCTCAAGAATGTCCATGTGGGTGATGCGTAGCAGTTTGTGCATGGCTTCTCAATGAAATCGGTGTCGCCCTGTATTCCTATGGGTGTGGCCACTAGTCTCTTGCCCGCGATCGTTAGCTGGTACATGTAGCTGTAGCAACCTTGTATTAGACTTGGATTCCCTCCAAAGCTATTCTGCAAGCATTTAAGCAACGTAGTGTATATTCTATTGAATTCTAGATTTAGTTTCCAAGCTTTTGTGTTTTCTTTGTACATTCCGTTTTGTGGATTTTTTACCAATGGCCAAACCCCATCTTCGTTCAGGGGAATTGCAGCACCTCCGTAGCAGTAATTCTCACCGGGCTGGAGGTCATTGCTGCAATTGAGACCAGTGAGGTTTAAACACGTCAAACCAGCATTCCAACCATTAGGGACGTCCATTTTTACTATTTCTTTCTGGTGAGCTATCTCTAAAAATCGGTAATAATGAGATTTTTCAGGAAACGGGTTTTCTTTCGTCGGGTCAGTTACAAACGGCGTGCATTGACTACCACCCTCTCCTTGGTATACTATCTCTATCACTGCTTCAACTGCATTCTGCAAATTAACGATGGGGAACAGCGGGGTGTATAGTGAGCTGATAGGAATGTTTGCCGAACCTTCTAGAGAATCGTCGTTGCTGTCTGTTTGATCTTCAGGGTTATGCCAAGCGTCCATATTCACTTGCCATTTCACATTCCCGGTAAAGATAGTCGGACTAGCATTAGAGCCATTTAACGCATTCATTTGTGTGCAAGACTCCAACATAGACGTAAAAAGGATTACTCTTAAATAAAAAGCTCCTATAGTATTGGTAGGTTGAGAAGATAACTCTTTTATGCCGTGCACCGCGAAGTTATAAATTTCTTGCCAAGTTTCCATGGGCGTTAGTTCTTTGTTTAGTGCAGTTTTTAAGCTGGATTTTCGTTTCAGTTTTACTTTCTGATAATCATTTAGAAGGTTCTGCATGCTTCTTGATTTTGTTTTTGGATTTTTCACTCCGTTTTTGATGCTCAGCAACTCCCAAAGTTCTGCTATTGAGTGGAACATCTGAACAAAGTAAAATGTAATTATTTTTTAATAAAAACACAAATAAAAATAAACCTACAACAATAAAAGAAACAAACAGTCCGACAGATTAGTCTGATGGTTTAGTGCGTCGCCAGCCAAAGGGCTGCTGCCTCGAAACTGGTCGCTGGCTAGTCGGTTAGATCCTTGAAAAAAGCACTTAACGCACATTGCCTGAACCCAGCGGATCATTGGGTTCTACTTAATTGAATAAACGTGGGAATCATAGACAACTAACTACAATATTCGCGGTAAACTGAAGTGGGCGCGAGGAGATAATACGATTGCTCGTGTGCTAACCCACTTGGTTTTTCCATTCACAGGGATAATCATGAATTTTGTATCCTATCCGAAACCTGTTGTTCTTGCGCAGTTGCCGGAGTCTCAATTTCAGCGAAGAGGCTTCTAGCCAAACCAGTAGACATCGGTTCAATTGACACGTAAACACCAGGCATCAGATCAAAGAATGTTCCAGAACCGAGTGGAGTTGGGTATTGAGGAAGAAGAGCCATGTTGGTGAGGTTCACTGTTCCTCCAACCTGGTACACGTATGTCAGGTTAACTTTGTATTTTGTTTTTAATTTTTAGTTTATAGTTAATTCATTTTTGTTGACCCAATATTAAAAAAATGACAACGAATCAAATCAAGGCACAGGAACAGGAAAAGAGGGCAAAACGAACAGTCGTTAAAACACGTCAAGTTTGCGGGTTGCGAGTGGTATTGTATAAATTCGACAACAGTTTTCGATTAATTTATTTGAATCCACTTGGTCTTTAGGCAACCTTATCTATGGGCACAGCCGAAAAAGTAAATTGACATAGTGTTGAGGTTAAAGATCGAATTATGCATCTGGTTATCATCTCCGTCCGTATTCGCTCCACACGTCAGGACAAAGCTTTATACAACTCATCAGTCAGGTGTAGCAAAATAGAAAAAGGAATTTATCTTTATAGTTTAATTAGCTCACCGAATTAATGAAGTTTGCTGCAAGGGACATATGCAACATTTCTTCCACAAATACCGACTTTATTATTTTCGCCACTCCCAGATTCTGTCCGTACTCTGTTTTCAAACTTAACCATGCGGTAACGTAAGGTGCAATCGTGGTCAACTCTGTTATTATTGCCGCTTCCCCAAGTTTATGTAGCTCTGCTATTTTGGCGTCAAAAGTTTTCGGGTCACAGGAAAATAATTCATTTCCTATAATAGAAAATTGTTTGGATTTTAATGTAATACTAAACTTTCAAAAACTGTTTGGACTCCAATTTATGGTACTATAACCATATCCTAGATTAGAACTGATGATCCGTAGTACCCCAACCCAAATTTGAATATAAATCCAGGAAACCTGGGTTTCTAAATCTAGCCTAAATTTATAACCAATATCTCTTGTATGTATTGGAAAACATGACCCAATATATCTGATAAACATTTCTGATGCGTCCCAAAAGCCCCAAAACATTTCTGATGGATCGCAAAACCCCCAAAACATTTATGATGCGGTCCCAAAGCCCCAAAGCATTTATGATGGGTCCCAAAAGCCACAAAACATTTATGATGCATCCCAAAAGTCACAAAATATTTCTGATGCGTCCCAAAAGCCCCAAAACATTTCTGATGCGTCCCAAAAGCCACAAGATATTTCTGATGCGTCCCAAAAGCCACAAAACATTTCTGATGGGTCCCAAAAGCCCCAAAACATTTCTGATGCGCCCTAAAGCCCCTAAACATTTCTGATGCGTCCCAAAAGCCACAAAACATTTCTGATGCGTCCCAAAAGCCACAAAACATTTATAATGCGTCCCAAAAGCCACAAAATATTTCTGATGCGTCCCAAAAGCCACAAAACATTTCTGATGGGTCCCAAAAGCCCCAAAACATTTCTGATGCGCCCTAAAGCCCCAAAACATTTTTGATGCGTCCCAAAAGCCACAAAACATTTCTGATGCGTCCCAAAAGCCACAAAACATTTATAATGCGTCCCAAAAGCCACAAAATATTTCTGATGCGTCCCAAAAGCCACAAAACATTTCTGATGGGTTCCAAAAGCCCCAAAACATTTCTGATGCGCCCTAAAGCCCCAAAACATTTCTGATGCGTCCCAAAAGCCACAAAACATTTCTGATGCGTCCCAAAAGCCACAAAACATTTATGATGCGTCCCAAAAGCCACAAAATATTTCTGATGCGTCCCAAAAGCCCCAAAACATTTTGATGTGGTCCATAAGCCCAAAAACATTTCTGATGGGTCCCAACAAAGCTTTTATACATGATGGGTCCCAAAGAAACTTTATACCTGATGGGTCTCCAGGATAACTGTATGGCATTCCGGTGGCCATCCAATTCTTAATAAGTTGTTGCTTGCTCTTTGAAAGATCTCTGGTTACTGGCATGAACCTAGACATGAAAGCGAATTATGTGTAATGTAGCACTGGAAATATAGACTTAAATAAAACAAATGTATAGAAACTCATAAAGTTAGTTTTGTTTACAGGAAAAACAGACGAAGCCTTACCGTGTATCAATATGTTAAAAAAAAACACTCAATAGGTCTTGTAACAACTATGGATATTTCGATAAATTATATTTAATAACCGCAATAATAATCCTTTGTCACAAATTTCTTCCTTGATCCAGATACAAAAGCAGGGTAAAGTAAGCCAATAATATTTCAACCATTATGTGGAAGATTGATTGTAACGTAAACTACTTGTATGAATTCGAATTTTACGTCCGAAGTATGTTATAAAAGTAGTCAAATTTTCTTTTAATCGCCGGAAGTTTTAATATCTCGTAAAAGTTATGTTTAGCAAAGTACACCCACTGTCCTAACCGTCATATTTTACCATTTAAAAAGCACATATCTGTCCAAGAATTATTTGGATTAATGGGTTCTACAAAATTAAAGGAACGTGTGAATCATATACAACATACTCCAATAGCTCCGATAACCCGACAATAGGCGCGAGGTGATCTTACGATTACCTGTGTGTTAACCACCTTGTGTTTTCCCACTTACGGGGATAAACATGAATATCATATCTATCTATCTCTGGTCTGACCTGGGATCAAACATGTCGATTTGAAACATAGAGTAGTCAAGCATCGCTTTGTTTTTCTTGATATCTTGGTAGGAATGCAAATCAACGATCCCGTTTTTCCACATGACAGGAAACAGGTTGTGATATAGAACAAAAATGTCTGAAACGTCAATTTATTACAAAACTACTTTGGGTGGTATTAAAAAAATGTAAAACGAATAAATATCTAAAATATTATTTAATTGCTAAAATACTGTCGGTCTCTACCTTAGAAACTAGGTCACATACCTTTAACATCAAACCACGTAGGCTTTTCTTTAACTGGCACTTCATCGTAAATATGTACCGCTGGAGTTATCGTCGCCATGTTTACAATTTTTGAACCTTCGCTTTCGCATTGTGTCTTCCTTGGGTCTCCTTCTGAGGCCTCGGGGTTGAAGTAACAAATTGATTTTCGTGGGTCGGTTTGATTCGATGGATCCCAATACCTAAGTGCTTGGTTAATTAAGCTCTGTGTGCAACCAGTTTGAACGAGGTATGCTGGGATTAACTTTAACTTAACAAGTGTCTTATGTATCTTGGCATAATGGCGCCAAACTTCGAATTCACGCTAGGCTTGTCCCTAAGATTGATTTTTGTATGTTAGTTGGTATATGTATCGGGCGTGTTAATCATTCGGCACATGAACGTAACCGCACCACAATACACTAGATTAACCAACAAAAAATATCATTCTGCGGAAAGCGCCTCAAGACTAAAAACGTTGAACTGTTATTTGGGCACAAACCAATTGAAGTCTTCGCTGCTACAATGCTTTAACTCTGGTAATATAAAACACTTCGTATTCGCAGAAGCGCGTGTAAGATTCTGCTTCAAGCAGTTCCCACCTGTAAAAGAGCCGCACCATGTACACTTGCCCATCTAGTCCACATCCTCTAGGGTTGCCCGGGTTTGCTATAGCTGTTACCCTTGTTGTTGTCAGCCCCGTTGAGCCTGTAGGTGCCGGTGAAGGGAAATCGATAGCTGATAGTGGGACAGATAGTGCACTGCGGGGAGTCAAATTTAAAAGTTAAATTTAGTAAATTAAATGTCCGTGGTATACAAACGGAATAACCCAAAATATAAATTTGACTTATACATAAAAGATCGCAAGTAAATGGTTTACTTAAACTTTACAAAGTAAAAGGATGTACTTAAAACAAGTTGTTCTGTTGCAGTCGGTGCCACTTTCAGCACTTATGACTCCAATTTCTAATGTTGCTGCTCGCACAGGCTGACCTGCGAGTCGTTTGATTTAAATTAGCACAAATATAAGATAAAATGTTTATTTTATGTCATAGGAAAACAAATGGCTTAAAGAATAAAATCCGAGTAAAGTTGGACTAAGCAGTGTACATTACATAAATAGAATAGGATATTCATGTTTATCCCCGTGAATGGGAAAACCCAAAGGAGGTTACACACAGGCAATCGTCAGATCCCCCCACTGTCTGGTTACCGCAGCTATTGCAGTGTGTTGTATATGATGCACACTTCCTCCCAAATTGAACTATGTAAGGATCATGCAATGAGGTTTTTTTTTACAAAATTCGACCAACAATATCAAAAACCTGAAAACCCACCAAATTGCGATATAAATCCAGTGAAGTTTGTATTTTCGCCGACATTCAACCTGCTTGCAAGTTTACTCATTAATCCTATTTGAATACCATTCTCAGATTCTACCAGTATCAGTGTTCTGTTGAGAGAGTACACTTTAGGCTTTTCACAATACTTCACAATATACCTTCATGAAACAAGGTTCAGTGTTGCAAAATCATCTCCATTTAATTTTACTAAAAAATGCTTATAATTTTACCATACAAAAACCTACCTTGTGTTGCCAACATCTGAATAGAGAGCTATCCTTGAAGTAGATATGTTCACTGGAATTGTTTTTTCACTTATGTCTACATCCACCACACCACCGTATATATTATACCATTCTCCACCTGCTAAGTTTAACGGTGTGCTTGTAAGTGGTTCAATGCATTCTTCAATTGGTTTCCTGCAAATAATAGTAAAGATCACAAAGCATCTTTCCTTTAGTCAATTGTACAATGCTGTTAAGTGCATGGATGGTCGATTTTATTGTGTCGAAGTTAGTGAAAACTATTCATGAATATGCTGGCCCATAGTCATGTTTCTGCATTTAGTAAATATTGTTGTACGATACAAAGAAATGACTTACGTGCAGTTAGGGTAAATGACTCCCAAGTTAAGATTTTCCGGAATATAGAAGTTTCCATTGATACCACCTTCAATACTAGCTGACAAATCGATAGAGATCCTCTGACTTGTGGAGTCATAGTAAACGGGTGCAGGACCCAAGTTTTTGTTTACAGGAAGAAGCAATCTACCTCTTGTTACCTCTAATGGGTCTTCATCACTGGTTAGGCCTGATGGGTTTATTTGCACACAAATTAGTCCCCTAAATATGAGGGAAAAACTCATATTGATCAATGAAATTAATAAAATGACATCAGTTTTACAGGTTTTACAAACACTCCCACAATAGAAAATTACGTAAAATCTTGTTATCGGCTAAACAATTTAATTTTTGTGTATCTATAAGCACAAACAAATAATTTCAAAATCAACAAATCTTTTCTGTTAGTTATCAGATAATATAAAATTAATTTGTTGTTTCTACAAGTATAAATGAACAGACCCCTGTTTAATCAGTTCGACAGCTTAAACTGCTCTGGTCTAAGAGTTTGAGTGGTGCAGTAGGACAAATAATCAAAACTTTTAACTCAAACCTAATTAGTACGGTTGTGTGGTCGAACAAAAGAATTCATTGGCGCCACTCATAAACCGAACAAAAAAAACACCAACATAAACTTCTTTCCTAAAACATTGTTTTTCATTGGTTCAACATACCAATACTTCCAGTTATTCTTCCATTGTGTGAGAACTGATCGTATAAATCAATAACAAATCGAATTGAAAGTGCTGTTGCGTTACCGAATATTTCTTTATAATAATTGCTCTCCCATTGAATGCCAGTAAGCTTGCTGTCAATGTATTAAGTTTGTATTTTTATACCTGATCTAAGGGTTAAACCCATGATGGGGTCGGGTAGTGCCTAAGACCGTTTTTAATATAGTTGGTATATGTATCGGTGGCATTAAGCATCATTAAACCTACAACACATCGCAAAAGCGCAGGTACTTGGCATTGGGTAGATAATATTGTGCATTTCCCACCATAAAACAATTTTAAAATATGATTACAATATTTAAAGCAGGCATGGGTAACAAACGGCCAGCGGGCTATTTACGGCTCGTGAAGGGATTTTGACCAGCCCGCAGACTACATATAAACATATCATGTAAAAGATATTGAATACTATTCATGTAATTATCCGGCCCACCAAGAACTTTATTTTCCCAAATCTTGCCGGTGACTGATGAAGTTGCCCACCCCTGCTTTAAAAGTATTAAATTGTTTATATACTATCCATTCGAGAATTTTCTGGTTAAAATTCTACCTCTTAAATCTTCCCAAACTTCCAACCGCATAGCCTCTGGGTATTGTATTCACATCTGGGTCTCTTTGGGTTAGGATTTGCACAGATGCTGGTTCATAATTGCCTTTAAACATGCCAGGAATATGCACTGTGAGACCCCACACCTCCGGTGTACCTTGCTGATCGACATCTAAATCAATCATTGCTGCGCTCGAAGTGCCTGGGTAGGTTTTGATGCCATCTTATCTCCGCAATCGAATATTATTTGCTATTATTGTGTGTTGCTATTTACTCTTGTGTATTAGTGCGATTAAATAAACTATAAATACCGCGTTGTGGTAAGGGGTAATTTTGGTAGAACCATTAGTGTTAGGAACATAATGTTCCTCCTTTAAGTCAGCGGTTTCCATCCTTTAATTTTTTCAAATTATTTTTCTCATAAAATATTATTTACAATGACAAGTGACAGGAATATAATTACATGGCGCCATGTTAATATTTCCATTATGTGTTCCTTTCAAACGGCTATTTATTTGTCCAATCGGATACTAAAAAACACATTAAAACTTCTTCGACATAAAATAAAAAATTCCAGACAGATTTACTTCGACTTAAAGAAGCGACTTTCACCAGTGCATCGTAATAAGCCATGCGTAAATGGTCAAGTTTCTACAGTAAAATAGATTTTAGTCATACTTGGTTATATCATCTATCACAATCAAACAAAGTTTTCAATACCTCTAAACTCCGCACCGACAATTGCGTCAGTAGTCCCACAACCACTTGTTGTGCATATGGATGTTACGGTTGCATTGGGGAACGAGAATTTGTTGCTACCGTCTGGGTTCCAGTTTCGACTGGCGAATGGAAACCGATTGTATTGGGTTATCTGTCGATTTAAAACAATATCAGATATTTTTCCTATGTTAGAGCTATTTTACGACGCCACATTTTGTAACAACTTCTAAAACACTAATATGAGTACGATTATGTGTTCTGTCGTGTAATGAATGACTCTTGTTGTAATTAAAGCCAACGGATCCGAAAATAATTTGCGGACTTGAGCCGGAGGGCTGCAGATTCGAAATTGGTCGCCAGTGGTCAGTTGTCTCCTTGGGCAAAGTAATTAACAGATCTTTAACGTTAACGCAACGTTAAAATCTTTAACGTTAATGCGAACAATTCATGTACCAATGAAACCTTGTTAAAAAATTAAATAAGCAGCTTTTAAAGGCATTTGACGATTGCTTGTGTCGTTTTCCCACAGCTTTTCACCAACCCCGCTACTAAACATGGGCATTAAATGACATGAAACGGGTAATACTTACATCTTGGCTAACTCCAATAAAGTTTGTTGATATTTCGCTCACAGAGAAATATTGATTATCATATGCACACTTTTTATTGTTCGCTGTAGCCGCGTCAAAATATATCGCTCCCCCGAAGTTTACTCGTGGCAGTGTTAGGTAACCTATGTCAATCGAACATAAACTGTCAATCAATTCACAAATATCACTCTGATATAGCACATACTTTATTCACCAAATGGAACCACACTCCTGTTATCGGCCAATCTCACTACAGACATTACACACCAGTCGCTTAAATTGTAAATTACCAACATCTGTCAATTATTTTACAGACTCCACTCACGAGTCCAATAAATCTAAGTCAGATTTAATTTTTTGTTCCCACTGATTAGTTTGGTTAGTTAGTGCGTCGCCTTTCAGTCGAAGGGTTGCAGATTTGAAACTGCTCACTAGCTAGGCGGTCGTGTCCTTGGGACCTCAAACTGGTCGCTAGCTAGGCAGTCGTGTCCAGAGGACCTCAAACAAGTGGACTTATCGGTTCTACCAAATTAAAGGAGCGTTTTAATTTTACGCAACACAGTGCAAATGCTCCGATAACAAGACGGTGTGCACAAGTTTATCTGACGATTGCCCGTGTGATGGAACTTCTTGCATTTCTTATCCATGGCATTGAACACCCACTCTATCGTATCCTATGTATCAATCAAACCGACTGTATTTAACTATACTCACTTGGGTTTCCGGAAGTAACCTTGGCCGCAGGCACCGCTTTGATAGGTTTGACACACCCAAGATCCTTGGTTCGCGAACTACTTATGCATCTACCCGTTTCGCATTCGCGCAGTCGTGCTGTTGGATGCATTTCGCATGTTGGTTCTTCTTTTGATGTCAGCACTATTATAAAAAGGATAGGTTTTGTTTATTTACCTACAATGAAAGCATATACTAAAATGCGATGTTCGAAAAACCAAAAAACATTGTTTATAAGAATACAATGTAATTTTTTTAGGTAGCCAACCGGTTAATTACAATAAAAACCATCTCTACTTATTTAATAAAATATACTAATAAAAAACATACTAAAGAAATCATATGCTTTATTTACCTGAGTAATCCAATTGTTTTACTTCTCCATTCTTATCAGTACATTTAAATCCACCAAATGTATTTGTACATGTCTCGCCATCTGCACATGCATGCCAACCAGTAGCACATTCGTCGATATCTTTGGATAAGAATAAATATTTACTTTGGTGTGAGATTTACAGGTGATGACGAAACCCCTTGTAAATAAATGGTTGGCGCGGCTGATTCATATACACAATTTGTGGCCAAAAAGCTGGTCAGCGTGTATTCCGATTACCTATACATTCCCCCTGCCTTCCTCGACCAGTGAATCCGGTTTTGCATTTGCACATTATCGATCCGTCAGATGTCGCACAAGAGGCAAGCGGATCACACGTCCCATCCGTGCATTGTTGGTTGTCCCCTAAGTTGCATTTCAGGTATATAATTTGCTTTGTACGAAGAAAACTAAAGTCAGCCGACTTACCATTTTCACACCTTGTTCCCGAATACCCACTCTTACAATTGCATTCGTATTGTTTAAAGCCTTTGCGTACACACGTTCCTCCGTTCTTACAGTGTGCCCTTTCAGTCGCACATTGGTCGAAATCTGATTAGAAGCTTATATTATTTGGTAAAACAGTAGTAAGAAACTATTTCTTACCCCCTACACCGGATACTGTATGTAGCTATTAGCTTTCTGGTATATTTTTTTGGGTAATTGGAAACGAATTTACTGACCGATTAAATACCACTGTGTTAGAGCTTTATAAACTTTTTTGTTCGATAAACAATACTATATCGAACCTTCACAGTGGAGTTGCGCAATAATTCGTGATGTCTGATCTTTTATGTAATTTGGATAAACGGACATAACTTTTAATTTGTACCACTCGTCAGACTGACATCATTGAATTGGAGAAATGCAAAATAGATTATTTAAGTTACTGGATATATTCCAATGTATGTGTTATCCGACGTTACCTTCGATTAGTACGACTCTGTATACAATCCTGCCTCAGAGCGATGTAAAGTGTTTTAATGTGTGCCGAAGGAAATGCATGATACACCGTAAAAGTATTAAAAAAGCCACCTGCACAAAAGGTAAACGAGAAGCCAGATTTAGAATTGGGAGTTACAGATGTAAAAGTTAAGTACATCTCGGGAAAGTCAACATCGATATAGTCCCCGTTTGATTTCTTGAATACGCCTTTTTCCTTTTCGATGACGGTAATTCCCTTTTCCGAAGTGGAGTCGCTTTTTATTGTGATGTCTCTGCAAAACGTTTTAGTGGAAACTAAGCAAAACGTGCTCGAAGTAATCACACAGTTTCTGGTTCGATCCATATGTAAATTTTCGCTTCATATCCTTGCAGTTATGGCGCGGTTGGAGAACCAAGTATAGGATATTCATGTGTTCTCTGTGGTTGGTAAAGGAATGCACCAGCCAATAGTCAGATTACCTTCTCACACAATTTTTTGTCGGGTTGCGCCGCGCTGTCAGGTTAACAAAGTTATTGAAGAGAGGGTATATCACTGAGACGTGTCTTTGGTTTTGTTGAAACCCATTAACAAACTGGAATAACGCAAGATCAGATAAATGCCTTGCTTAAAGACACTTTCCCAAAGACAACCCTTTAGCCTGTGGGAAAACATGGTTTATAGATTCGAACCCAATTACGGTTTAGTAAGCCAAGGATCCGGGTTTCGAATATAGGTTTCCAGTAAATTAAATTTATAATCTTACCCTGAAACTTTTAATGTTCCTGCAGCACTTGTTTTGGCCGATTTCCCTATGGTAAGAACCGCATCATCCCCCATGTTGACATCGTGCATTGTAATGCGGTATCCTGAAATACAAATTACAGCTATACCGATGTACTAGTAAATCATTCAGTAACTAATTAGATACAACTGCGCAATGCAATATAAAATAGTTTGTATACCATTGGTCGGCAACATGCGGCTCTTTCATCCTTCTGATGCGACTCTTATCAATTTGATTGCTACTGTAGAGAGCGCCTAATAGGTTCAATACCCACATAAAATTAAAACAAACAATAGAACACCCGTGTCTTTATCTTACAAAGTGTTGATATCCTTTTATTGCGATACTATTATTAGTTTTGCGGTTCCAAGTTATTTTGTGGAATAACGGTCAAAATGGATCTAAAGGTGCAAAAAGATGTCTATCCCCGGTATACGCCTACAAGTTCACAAGTATACACCTTATGCCAACAGTCGAGATTTTGCTATAAATATGTCAGAGTACACAATATTAGCTTTACAACACACTGAAATATCTCCGGTAACCCGACGGTCGACGTGAGGTGTCTGACGATTACCCATGTATTCACGCCCATTGCGATTTCCCATTCTCGGGGATAAACATTAATTTCAAATCGTTTATACTAAAGTGCAATATGTTAACCTGCGACCGACATATTCTTCCCGCCCGATTGAACTTTCCAGCTTTTAACGCCTTCTCTCAGTCCCTCACTTGGTTGGGGGTAACACGGGGAGGATATAGCGCCACATGGTGACGAGAATTTGATCCGTTCAACAGCTTGAGTGTTGGTGCAGTTAAAAGTGTCTGGTGGTTGAAATTGTCATTACAACATGTAAATATTTGGTTTATCATGAAGAGAGTGATAATTTAATGATTCAAGTTATAAGCGGCTTGTCGCGTCTTACTCATTACCTAGCTGCCCCATTTGTCTGACCGATTAGTCTGGTAGTTTAATCTCAGTGGAAAGGTTGAGGGTTAGTGGAAAGGTTGAGGGTTCGAAACTGGTTGCTTTTCAGTGGAAAGGTTGAGGGTTCGAAACTGGTCGCTTCTAGTTAGTTGTGTCCGTGTGCAAGTCACTTAACAGATAATGCCTGAACCCAGCTAATTAAGGGGTTCTATCAAATAAAGGAATGTCTGAATCATTTACAACACATTGCAATGGCTCTGACGATTGCCCGTGTGTTAACCCTTGGTTTTCCCATTCACGGGGATAAACATGAATATCCGATTCTAACCATAATAAAACTTTATTTAATTTGTTATAAAAGGATACGTAAAAATGTGTTGACTAGTTTCGCATTGGCTATATTAATACTTTGCAATTGCAAGTAAAGGTAACCTACCCACGCGCAGTTAAATTGTGCCAAAGGAAATTCTTTTTAAAGAAAATCTAAATTGTTGTTTATAAAAAAAACATGCCTTTTATACCGTCGTAAATTGTGGATAACTATTATTTTGTTGTAAAATTTATAGAATATAAAAATATACATTGATGGCGATATTACAAGGGTAAGTGACGTTATTACACAGGTGCTTATCATTGGGTGGCCGAAACTATATTGCAATTAGTTTACCTCAAGCTGATTAATTTACACACATTAATTCTACAGTAAGCATCGTCTGTAGGCCAAACTTGGAAGTGAAAAGGAAAGAAAATCGTTAATAGAAACTGATAGACTAGAACATTAAATCAGGGCAGAAAGGAAGCGTTTAAAAACTCAATTGGGTGTTTGTTTTCATGATCCACTCGTTTATACTTCCAAAAACTTGTTAAATAACCCTTGTCTGGCTGAATGGTTATCGCAAGTTATACATATACCGATTTCTTTATTAAAACGGTCTTGATGACGTGTCAACCTTGAGCTCGAAAATGAGCTAGAAACGAAGGCACGTGATCTCCAGCATGATCGTTATAAATCGTCATTTTCCGGTTGGTAAATCTCAAGAAAACGGTCCATCCTGTACTTTTGTGCTATACGTCTTTAACTTTAGGCGGTTAATGTTAATGTTACGCATACGGTTTTAATTTTGGTCTACACATTTATTGTTCACCTTTTTAGAAATTTTAAAACAGAGGGCCATAAATTAAAAAGCATTAAACTTAAGAATGGCCCCGAAATAATTTTCATTTTCTATAACTTAATACACAGCATACTACGCCCTTAACTATGCTTGCCAGTACCGTTTCATGTTTGTTTGTTACAGTACGAGTGATTAGCAGTATATATAAAACTGAGATAAGCGAATATGAAACGAATCTCAAACGCAGTACAATGATAGGTTTCACTAAATTAAAGAAACGGCTGACACAACGTGCAATAGCTTTGTAACCCGACGGTGGGTGCAAGGTGATCTCACGATTGCCCTTGTGTTAACTCCCTTTGAGTATTCCCATTCACAGGGATAAACATGAATATCCTGCAATACTGAATCTCCAATGTCCAGTCTGATAGCAGATTTGTAACTGCTTGGCCCATCAATCGAACGGAGGTGGGTTCAAAACCATTCTATATCCAACCGTTTATCATGCGTCATGGACTGAGTCGGCAGGAACAAAATCGTTACTATGTCCATTTTAAATGAATTGTTAAAATATAAATATTGAATACCATAATTATTACCAAACATAATTATCCTGGGAATATATATCAAACTGAATAAATACACGCCACCTAAAACGCATCATACATCATCGTATTGGTTTATATCCAAAAGCTGTAATGTAACAAATAAAGACTCCATTTACTTACTGACAACGTTGAACAGTGCAATGGGTTCTCCATGAAAGATACTGGCTATCACCCCCACAGCAAGCAAAGCTAGAGTCACTATATTCCAGTCCATATTACTGAAAAACTAACGTCGACACGTAAAGCTTGAGAATAAATTCACTCTGTACAGTGTTTGATGTCGTGTTATTACTCAGTCTTGTCTGTTTACAATTAGTCTTAAATCACGTACTGCCTTGTCGCTTAATTTTGAGCGTTTATTTTGTAAAATCGTGATAAAATCAACCAATTGTTCAAAGATCTGTAAAAACGATATTATCCAGTTTCAATATCGACAGGACAAATGACATATATAATTTTCTAGTCATGCTATCATGTACATTAAAAACCAAATTCCACTAATATTCTGTCTTTGATCGCACTTGTCAAATTTGGCTTCAGATGCAACTATTTCCTGGGCATTGAAAAACCAAGCAAGGTAATATTTTTTATTACTTTTGTTATAACAAACATATTTATTTGTATACCTACTTAAATACCCCCACAAAAAACGTACTTCAAGCGAGAGGTTTTTGGTGTGAAAACTGACTCCAAGCCGAGTATTCTTTCTTTTAATTGGCACAGACTGTCCAACATTTCACCAAATCAAAATTATAGTAGCCGTTTAAGCGCTATGCCCATATAGCATAGGAATAATGAAATCGCATTGAAACTATGTCATTTGTTAGACAACATGGTCTAAATATGCAGAAATCGAAATTTTGGATTATATTATATCCAGGAGAATTCCTCTGGGACGTTAAAAAAACAAAACGGTATTTTTTTAAATATAATAAATTACTTCACAACACTGTGTGGATCTCGCCATTTTCTTATATAATACTTTGGGTTGATGTCAAGTGTAGCGGTATAGGCTGCGGTCTGTCGTTGGGTTACCTGACCACCTGGCGTGTCGTGCATTGGGAATTGACTTTCAACACAATTATATTTACTTCCATTTACTGATGTTTATTCTATTGACTGGAATAAACATGACTAGCCTATCCAGTTCATGAATATTCTAAGAAACCTGGTTACTGGTTTACGGTTAAGTTTTTAACTGTACGGTTGAGTTTTAAAGTATTTTCCTGGAAAATGCAAGCGCATATTTTTTTCTGGTATTAAAATTTATTAACTTATTACGTTGATTTTAAACGTGTTACCCCGACCATAAGATCACCCCGACGAACAACGCAAGCAAGACGAAAACGCTTTGTTTAGCAAACGTGTTGATTTAGTGCCAGTATGCAAGATTGTTCCTAAACACAAAACACACCAATTGTGGTTAGGAACAATCTTGCATACTGGGTTACAAATGGAAGTTGTCTCACCTTCATTCAAACCAGTGGGGCAAAATAAGTTAAGGTACTGTACACACAGTCCAGTTACCTGAAAATATAACAGTAAGTTGTTTAGGTTAAAAAATGCTACACTTTCTGTTAAAGGGGAACTGAAGTCAATTTTAAGAATATCTTAATTAATGGAAAAAACTACGCTGATTTCAAAAATCAAATCAGTTTCTTCCAATATTTTTTTGTTAAAGAGTTATGAGCAAAAATGCATTTCATTTTATGTTAGGGGATTTCCCGTATTACGTCATTGACGTTGTTGAGATTTCGTGCCTATATGCATTGTATACAATCATGTGCCAGTTTAGAAGTGAATTAGTAACAGAAGCGCCTGCAGGAGCGTTGTATTTTCGTTTTTTTATGGAGACTTAGCATAACACTTGTCATATAGGCTTACTGAACCAATGTACATGGTGACAGCTTACTTTAAGCGCGGTCATTAAGGCCTGCACGGTCCTGGACCTAAGCTGAATGCTGAGGTATACAGGTCTCGTATTTAAATGACTTTAGAATAATAAGTCTTAGCAATTTATATCATAAATTATAGAAGTGAAGACAGAACAAGAAAACTAGAACAGGAGGCAGTAAACTGTAACTGCCAGTAATTTATAGAAATAAAAATAAACCAGCCATCAATCAAAGATTAGACTATGCGGTGGGAACAGCCTATTTCTTTCATGGTTTACATTGGCTGTTTGTATAATGTTTTGCTGCTGTGTATGTGGTGCATTTAATGTCTGCTGCTATTGAAACTGAGCATTAGCCTACTGGTTGAGAATACCACTTATTGCATAAACCAGTTAATCCACAGTTGAGTAGCCAATGTGTAGTATGACAATAAGTACACAGCAAGCACTCAGATAAGTAAGTGAAGAATATATATAATAGATCTGTACTAACTACCCAAATAAGTTAATAAGAATATACCACTTTTCCAATTTAGTTCTTTTTATTAGATATTGTAAAATGCCTAAAGTTAAGCCACTGAGAAGGAAGGAAGAGTGATTGGAGCATATTGTTTTGCTCCGGGATGTACAAATTCCTATTACAGCACACGAAATTCCAATCCACCTGTGCTCTTCCATCGATTTCCTCACAACGACAAAAAACAGATGAAGCAATGGATACAACAATGCAAGCGTTCTAAACTACCTGGAAAAAGAACCGCAGTGTGTAGTGCACATATTTGTGACAAGGATTATCATAGTAAAATTGTATTTGACTCCAATGGAGTGGCCAAGATGATGAAAACAAACCACTTGGTGAAAAATACAGTTCCAACAGTTTTTAATTTTTCTGATTATGATTTTAAACATAGTGATCAACCCAGTACATCAAGTGCAACTTCAAGAACTTCTTTATCCAAGTAGATAATTGAAAAATAAGGGCTTTTAGTAGTGCAAGTCCAGTGTGGTGTTATTTTGTGTACAAATGCATGTACATTCATGCAGCATAAACATTCTTGCGGTGTGTCCATAAGAATACAGTTTTTGCAACAGCACCAAGTCATGTCAATAGGTAATGTTTCTAAATAAACATTTTCTTCTATAGGGCTTGCATCTTCAAAGATACTTTCAGACGTTTTCCTTGGTTTAAACGCATATGACTGAATTTGTGTTATTTTATTGTGTACAATAAAATTTCTTTCATCCATGCCAGAATGCTGAAAACTGTCATCCATTTTAGTGTTACAACATTAACTTAAATTTACTCTAGAAATGAAGAAAACAAAAGAAATTAGTTACAACTTCTATGCATATGTATACCAAATCCCTCACACTTCTCAGTTTGTAGCCTAGGGGTTGATAATAACATTGCTAGTCTATATTGCAGATTATAGCTATATATTGAAAAGCAACAATCATGAAAGAAATAGGCTGTTCCCACCGCATAGTCTGATCTTTGATTGATGGCTGGTTTATTTAGAACTATAAATTGCTGGCAGTTACAGTTTACTGCCTCCTGTTCTAGTTTTCTTGTTCTGTCTTCACTTCTATGATTTATGATATAAATTGCTAGGACTTATTATTCTAAAGTCATTTAAATACGAGACCTGTATACCTCAGCATTCAGCTTAGATCCAGGATCGTGCAGGCCTGAATGAGCGCGCTTTAGGTAAGCTGTCACGCGCGTACATTGGTTCAGTTAGGCTATATGACAAGTGTTATGCTAAGTCTTCATAAAAAAACAAAAATACAACGCTCCTGCAGGCGCTTCTGTTACTAATTCACCTCTAAACTGGCACATGATTGTGTACAATGCATATAGGCACGAAATCTCAACAACGTCAATGACGTAATACGGGAAATCCCCTAACATAAAATGAAATGCATTTTTGCTCATAACTCTTTAACAAAAAAATATTGGAAGAAACTGATTTGATTTTTGAAATCAGCGTAGTTTTTTCCATTTATTAAGATATTCTTAAAATTGACTTCAGTTCCCCTTTTAAACTTAATATTACATTTTGAATCAAGCACCTCCCAAAGTTACTTGTCCAAGGACACGACCGAGTAGCATCCGGCTGGTTCGATTCTTTCCCCCTTCGGCTTATAATCCGCGGTGATAGCATTATGATAACTGGTAGATTTAAAACGTCTACGTCATTTATATGTTGTAATATGTAATAGTCAAATAAATATCTTCATATCGTATTCTACCGAAGGTATTTTGTTTTACGGCCGTGTACGAATAGTTTCTTAAATTGTTTTTAATTGTACTCTGCACAGACTGTCGTTTTTCGATTTCCCGACTTCTTTCCTATATTTTAACTGTGTGTTCTTTTAATTTTGGTAATAAACTAAATTATATCCGCAGTTTACCTTTGCAATTCAAGCTGTATATACGCTCTTAAATATAACAACGTGTTTACAATAAGACGTTGTATTTTCAAAGTTCCGAGACTTTCGCGCAAATGTTAGTAAAGTAAGAATGTTTTTAACGGGACTTGGTTTTGTGTAAAAGCCGATTGGAAACCACTGGCGTCGAAACCCAGTCTTCGTTGAAGTACTTGTCCTCGTAGAACTGCCATTTGTGTACATCATAACTCAGTCGGATATCGGCCAAATCCCCTATCGACCCCCTGGGATTAAACAAATTGTGTGGTTAGTATTGTGGTTTATTACAACTAAAAATATTAATTGTTTGGTTGTAGCAGCGTGTTAACAAAATCCTCTGAAACTCGGGTTATACATTTATATAATCAACGCAGTGGGATACAGGTTAAAGCATTTTACATAAATCATAGCGTAGTTAGGTAAGGTAAATGTGGGGAATAATTGAAAGAACCAGACCTGAAATGATCTTTCCAAGTCCTTCAGTATTACAGAACTATCTATTATTATAGAACCTTTTTCTATTAGAATCATAACAGAAAACACATGTTTAAACACTCGTCATGCTAAGCACCTAACGGGTCATAAAAAACATGCCACAACTGAGCTGTCAAAAACAAAGAGTAAAACGCATCTACAAATAGTAAACACTTGCGAAGAATCAAAAAGTTTACGTGTCCATCCGTTAGCCTTGACTTAATAAGTTTAAAACCAAGCAGTACTTATCATACTTTGAACGAAAACAGTGGTTTAATAGGTTAAACAATATGTGTAGAAATATCTTTATCGTTTTAATGCACTGCAAAACTCTAGTAACACGACGCTGAACGCGAGCCAACCTTACGATTGACAAACTTGGACCTTTCGGTACCAGGGTAATAAACAATAATCTCACTATTCAAATGTGACCAGTAGCTATTTAACTATGTCTTTAGGTATTTATAAAGCCAAATAATTTATATTAAACAAAGTGGATTAATGGTTTCAACACGATAGTTTTTCACGTTACCGCGTGCACGCAGTCGATTGACTGAAGTTTCTACAGCCTAGCAACATTCAGAGACGTTTCAGTAGTTTAACCAAGTATAATGCATTAGGCCCAAGTAATTTCATTTAATATAACGACAAAAATAAATATTGTCATCAAGCTTCTGATTTCGAACCGGTAATCTTCCGTCTGTTGACCACATGCGATATGACCGAATAAATACTGGCGATTTTCGGTTCACGAGTAATTCACCTCAGTTAATAATCTGACCAGCCATTTGTTTGTATTTTTTTGTTAAAGTTTGCTTTTAAATTTAACTTGTTTATAGTTATTTGATCAGAAGCTCTAAAATCTAATTTTTATCCATGTTTGTGCACACCACTTTTTTCATTAACCCAATCTTGGTCCTGGGGTCGTATTGATTAGGTAAATTACTTCTGATTGTATAGGCAAGCCACGCGTGCTAATTTCACTAATTTAATCCCATAAGTTTGGGAAAACTAAAGTGAGGAAATAAGGGATGAAGGAGTGGACGATAACTGCACACTAAAGGGATTAGGGTGGGTAAAAGAATAAGGGTGTTTGGGTTAGTGTTTGCCTGGAGTTAAAGAGTTAGGGTCGTTTTTCCGGTCAAGACTACTGCAGAATTGTGGTTATATTTTCCTCTTTTATTTCCTTCTTTAGTGTTGCCCCTAAATACATTTTCCGCAGTTGCAAATTCTATTATCTTTTATTAAATTTTGAGACGGTTCAGAATGTCGCTTTATTCGATTTAAGTCAAATTTGACTACTTTGGCCTCACGTTTTTGCTAAATTAAAAAACAATTCCTAATATTTACTACAAAGAATACAGGTTACAAGATAAATATGTTTATATATGGGATTAGAAAAACACAGTAAGTTTACCCAGTGTCCTGTTACCTATTACAGTGTGTTGTATATAATTAAGATGGTACATTCGTTTTTAACCATCCATGAACCACAAAGCGCATGACATGACCATAAACAAACATGTTAGAGTAATTAGTAATTAGCCATTTTTATTAAGCCTACTTGTGACTGCTGGTCAGTCGGCTATGCACGTTTCTCACTCTGGTTGGTAAACGCAGGCGGCTTTTCAATTACAAGCATTCGTTAGAAAAGCACTGCCAGTACTATAAATAGCATGTTACATAAGGCGACAGAGAACTAATACTATTAGTTCGGCCATGTGGTTAAAGCGACCGATATATATTAACTCCTGTACAGAAAAGGTCCTAGCAAACAGCCCATTCTGAAGTGAAAAAAGTAATTTAAAAACACTTTGTGTCCGCTGTGGCTAAGTTCAATGGTTAATTTATTCTTTAGAGCAATATGCATGAACAGTCAACACATTTGCACTAGCAGAGTAAAACAATATATTAGTAGAGAACGGTTCAAGGTGGCATGAGAATTCGTTTTTGACTCAAAATGTTTTTCTGCGTGTTCTTACTGGTAATATTCGCCTTATAGTAGTCAATACTTGTAGCTGCGTTTTACTTTCCCGTTTTTGATAGATTATATAATCTTTTGCTGTGTATACCTCGTGTAACGCTTGGCATTTATATGATAATTTTTATAAAAGGATAGAATAGTTATGTTTATCCCAGTGAATGGGAAAACCAGGGGGGTTAACACACGGGAAATCACACCCACCGTATAGAACAACGAAGCTATTGTAGTGTGTTGTATATAATTGACACTTTCCTACAATTTAGTACAACCCATTAATTCGCTGGGTTTAGGCAATGTCCATTGAGTGTCTTATCAAAGGACATAGCCGACTATCTAGTGACCAGTTTCGAGGCAGTAACCTTTTGGTGGAAAGGCGTCGCACAAAACCACCAGACGTTATTCATAATTAATATATTAGTTATATAAGGTCTTAATTAGGTATATATTAATAGAGAAAGGGCCATATTTAGTCCGGCAAATTATTTCGCATATTCCCTCCCCACCTCTACCTAATTAAGCTATGCTCTGCTTTGCTCTATGCTGTATCCTGCGTTAATTATATAAATAAAAGATAGATGATTTTATATACATTACCCTAGCTTTATCCTAATAAAGTAAAAGCGTTGCTAAATGGCTATAAATGGAATTTTACTGCAAAAGAAAGGTAATGAGACTGGTAATATAATATTGAGGGCCGGTAAAAAAACTTAATTCTTTTCTCTATTTTCAATCAATGACAAATGCATTTCAAGCAGGCTGAATGTTATTGATTGGGAATAGATACTTGTTTGCGACGGTTCCTAATATTTGATGCGATTTTTCTTTCGATTTTTTTCATAAAGAAATATTTTACCTTTTATCCGCCGTTTGCTGCAAAACTTCAGTGACTCGCTTCTCAAATGCCGGAGTCATGGTTCTTGTTCTACGTTTGACTGAAAATCCAACCAACGAGGTAAGTGAAGCGGAGCGTATCTTGAGGAAACGACGGATGTTCGGGCGAGAAATTTCCACCGGCGTCGGCGTGAGGGTTTGCGACTTTTGTGCGCAGTGAAGGAAGTTCGTATATTTTGTATTGTCCACAGACGCTATTTCCCACGGCGTCGAACCTGTCACGCAGTATATGGCAAGTATAGCAAGCGACCAGTTATCGCTGGCAGGGGACGCAATGTATCTTGTGGCGTTCACAAGCTCAGGAGCGGTGAACGCTCGTGAAAAGAGTTCAGAGTTGAGTTCTCTCTTCATGTCTCCAAGTGTGTATTCGTGGAGCTCCGAGGAACAATTGGTGTTGCCTCTCATAGACGATGATCGCTCGTCTGAGGTAGACAAAGAGCCGGACCCCATTTCACAATCCTCAGACTCCTGTGGTTAAATAATAAAGGTTTAAGGTAACATTCACCAATAAAATTAAAACGAAAACCGCTACCCCCATCAGTAAGTCTAATGTACACGGCACTTAAAATGAAAAACCTCACCGTTAACATTTATCTCCAGCCTAAAAGTATACCAAATTTAAAACGGACCCCCTGCCCCTCTAACATTCAGCCCAAAATAGACATAATTAACCTTTATCAGGTTAAATTCACCGTGGGGTGCAGATCCCAAATACACGGCATTTGTCAAGACCAAAACCCCCACCATACCACTCGCAACGACTAACTGACCAGGTCAAATTGCGAATACAATCAGGGTGTATTCATTTATTTAATTACAAAAATCTTAATTTCTTACTTCGGACGGTTCAACTTTCCCTATTGTGAACGAAGGACGACGCTTCCGTAGAAATGACGTAATGTGACGTAAGTGGTGCCTCCACGTTGATAGCTGGTCCGCGCACAAATTCCCGCGTCGTGAGTTCATTTTCACGCACGAACCGATAGTGTGCGCCTTCCTGAAGTTGCACAGCTTGACCGTGCAGCGACTTATTGACAGCATGAGTATGTTTTCGGGTCTCAGGTCGCCATGGATCAACCTCAAAGTATCGTGCAGGTAGCTTACGGCTTGGTTGAGCTGAAAAAGAAATTTTTTGAACTGTTATACGATCGTGTGGCCGAACGGTTAACGCGATCGATACATATACCGACTCATATACAAAAAACGGTTTTAAGTACGAGCGCATCGTGGGTTCGGAACTTGGGCCAGTAAAAAGTTGTGTAGCCCGGTTGTGTGACGAAATGGTAAACGCGATTCATACAGAATTGTCTGGTTTAAAGATTGTGTAATTAAAGTCCCTTATGCGCGTCAAAACTTAGCCCGGTAAAAAAAGAAGACTATGTAATAGGGTGTGTAGCGCATCCTAATATACCGATTCCCAGAACAAAATCATAGTAACAATCTCATTATGGGACTCGAGCGATTTCCAATTTATATCTCGAAAAATGATATTGAATTAATATCCTTGTGGCGATAGCTTACCTGCCACATAATGCATTTCGTTGCTTCGTCCGGTAATCCCACGTCTTTT
The DNA here is from genome assembly GCA_000149265.1 of Ciona savignyi. NCBI lineage: Eukaryota > Metazoa > Chordata > Ascidiacea > Phlebobranchia > Cionidae > Ciona > Ciona savignyi. The sequence continues at coordinate 312,162 of CH002355.1, forward strand.
ACAACGAGATTTCGAAGGTTGTCCTCCATGACATATTCCATTGCGTATTGGTAGCACGTTGTGGACGAGGGTAGGAGCCCCATGAATCGCACAAATGCTGGGTGCGACGACGCCCTCACATGACAGTCGATTTGACGCTCGAATGAGTCTCGGTCACGCTTGGATACACGCTTAGCGGCGATGTCCACACGACGTTTGACATCGCGCACCAGTAGCACCCCTGTACCGTACCGCCCACGCGATAGCTCTTTAATTGGATGCAAATTTTCGAAGCCTTTGTACATCGGGGCCTGGCAAGTCATGATGGCAAATAAAGTCAACTGTCTTCCGAGAATATGCGAATTAATACACGATTACTTCTCACAAAACTCAAAGCAACAAACGACGGACAAGTGGTGGCGTACGGTTTCTGAAATGAAGGGCCATTAGCAAGAAACCAAACCTTTGTAACTCCATGTGGGCTCTCATATCGATACGTCATTAAAAAGAAAGGAGAATTGTGTCGTAGTATATGAGAGTCATTTATTCAACCAAACAATCAATCAACCCTTAATTTTCGCTCAACATTTAATGATGAATGCATTGGGGTGATCTTATGATATAATTTTCTGTTTCTTCAGTAATACTAAAACTGTTTTTAGTAATACTTAAACTGTTTATCTCTCTTATTTTAAACATAAGCGGAAACAATTAACTGCATAATAGAGACTGTCATGTACTTTCTGCCTCAAAATCCGGAAATTTATGTCGGAAACATCCTAATACTTATAAATTATTTATATGCTAATCCAACATACAAAACACCAGCGCTTGCTATCGTAAAGTTTCGCTTCATTTCTTTAAGATATTACACTTGTACTTAACTCCAAGCGTGGGTAAAACAAAGGTTGTGTTACAATACCGGATTTTGTTAAATAAATCACATGTCCACATTCGAGCTAAGCTATTGAAATGTACTTTAAATATGACTACCTTATTGTGCCATATGTATGGGACCAATTCAAGAAAAAAATAAAGCCAAGTTTTAATTGGCCATACAAATACATTCACGATAGAATAATAGATAATTATAGCTTCTCAGTAATTTTCGAACTTTCTGATACCGATCTTTTTAGAAGAAGCGTACTTTCTTGTGTGCTCTTTCTGCAGACCTGCAGTCTCTTATAAATAGACAACCAAAAAAGGAGGACTTGAGCAGCCGTGCACTTGCATAAAAACAAAAACAATTCTGACGTCATAGTCACCGTGAAAAAATCGTTTGAAATCTCGTTACTTTGTTCCTGCTTTTTCGGCCTACCTTCACCTGCTTAAATTCAAAGCGCCGAATATTCTATTACGATGCAGTTCTTGCATAATTACTGCCAGAAAGCAAGGGTGGAGTAGGTAACGCACCACAATATATCGATTGTGGGTTCAAATCGATCCACGCGGGTCTGCGTCAGAACATTTCTTCTTTATTGACAGCTTCTACCCTTGCCCTGCGAGTTAAGTCTATAGGCCAGGTGTCGTGTTTAAAATGTCAGTAATCCTTCTTACGTAACGAAACTAACTACAAGCAGATGTGTTAAGGGGCAAGGCACTTCGCTGACGTCACCTGTAGCCATGGATTATGGGGATGAAGAAAAAAACTGTTAAAAGGTCTCAATCGTAATTAACTCGCCGACAGATTCATTTGGTGGGTTAAGGCGTCGCATTTTAGGCGAAGGGCTAAAGATTCGAAACTGGTCGGTAGCCAGCAAGTCTTTGTGCAAGGCACATAGCGGACATTGCCTAAACACACTTAATGGGTTATACCAAATTGAAATAGCTTAATCATAAACAATACTACAATAGCTTCGGTAAACCGACAGTGGGCGCGAGGTAGTTTAACGATTGCCGGTGTGATAACGCGACTTGCGTTTATACATTCGGGAATAAACAATATCCTATCCAACAACCGCTATAAAGCTTCGCCAAATTAACCGTGGTCATCGAGGTAATCTGCTGACTGTCTGTACTTTGAAGACTGTTTTTCACCCTTAAAAAAACAGTGTAAATGTAAATTATTCTGATAATACAATTACAGATGTGTTCAACCACCAACCACCAGTTGTTTGGGAAATGTCAGCTTTGTTTGTGACGTGTCAGGTAAACCGCTTATGACGGACCTTGGTTGTATAAAACCTGGCATGAATGGGTTTTCACCACCCGTTGTGAATATTAATCTCTTTATCCCCAAAGTATTTCAAAATAACACACGGCGGCAAATTTGCAAAAAAACATCAACAATAAAAGAAACGTCAAATTAAAAAAAAATAATCTGAAAAAAATCACGCATGTAATACCAATACTGGTACAATTAAAAATCACTACAGTTGCTATTTTAAAATGTTTGTGTTGTTTTTTTATCTTTAGTCCTCACAGTTACATTGTATTTAGAATGATTCAATATAGCACTGATTGTTTACCCGCTTTTACTACACCCACACCATTTCATATTTGAAATGCGTAGATACGTTGATAACAATATTAGGTTATTTTTAGTTTAATCCGATTGATTGAAAATACCACAACCAGCCACTACGAGGAATAAATATTGCGCAATAACGATAACAATGGCATTATTACGTCTAATATGCTAATTTGTTACTCCCCAGTGTTTACGCATGATGGAGTGATTTCAATGTAACGGATGGGTTGTACCAAATTAAAACGTCTTAATCATTGTAATAGCTAACCTGACCGTCGAAGCAAGCTAATCTGACGTAATAACGCCTACTGAGTTTTCCAGTTAAACCAGAATATTCTATCCTATTGCTACCGTGTCGACTACCATTTAAAGTATGCTATATTGTCTGATGGAATTTTGCAAATAAAAACAATTCAAAATGCCTTACACAGGATAATCACACATGATGCAGTGTAACACCGCGTTTAAGTGATCCTAATAAATTAAATTAGGTGATGTATACGGATCGGGACTAAACTGCTGGTGTTTTATAGTAAAACTGAAGAATCTTTTAATTATATATTTAACTTTGCCCTGTTATCATTATCATAGCAATAAAATGACCAAAATAATTATATTTTACACATTACTGGCCAAAAACCTTCCAAGCTGTGTTCCAGTAGCAGAAAGCGTAAAAATGGGTTCTCTAACTCAGTGCTACACGCACACTGCTGTATCATAGGGCAATGCTGGATGTGCCGCGAAAAAAAACTTAAACATAGTTTTTACCAAATAAAAAAAAAGTTTTTGTAAAACTTATTAATATAATATACCATGTATATACTATATAGCAGATAGCTTGTCAGAAACCTCCAATTGTACATTTATAATGATTGATATAATTGTTACGTTATAATCGAAAGTTATCGTTAATGCCTAAAAAGAAATTAGAGTTGCTCTTTCGACGACTGAGCTTAAAGCAGTGGTTCCCAACCTTTTTTAGTGTCTGGGCCAAATTTCAAATTTTAGAATACGTATGGAGCCGCATGAAAACACTCATGAAAACACACTGCTTTAAGAAAACAGTGACGTAACAATAGCAGCATTTTCACAACTTTCTTTGCCTCCAATCTTAACTATGAAGTAAAAACTCTTTTACCAGCCTTCAAACTAAGCAAGGGTAATTTTAGAATACTAATTTTATTTTTTTAATTATTAGAATCAGATTTTTCTAATATTTTTAGGGGATTTTCAAAGGTCAATGAGAGCCGCAAGAAGGCTAGCTGGCAGCCGCGGTTGGGAATCACTGGCTTAAAGATTTAGCGATTATGTTTATAAAAACAAGCGCAAATATCACATTACATAATTGATACTGTGTATAACTTTATTTTAACATTGTACAATTTTGATTGCAATGTGCCGTTAAATTAAGTTTCTATAAATGAAAAAAAATTTGCGGAGCATTGCTTTGAATATCTAGACTGGTTCGCTTTTATATCACAATTGCTATAGATAGCAAATATGATTAGTGTTCAGGTAGACTAGAAATTGCGAGCTTGTTTTTGTGTTTTATAATTACCAAATATCAATAGACGGCATCTGCTTTGATAACGCATGTTGTTTTGGTGTCTGCTTGTGAAAATAAAATTATGTTTTTTATACCAATCAATATTTTGCGCGTTTAACTGATATGACTGATAGACGCGTGTAAAATTTAATGTCAGCTAAACAAATAAATATAATGGTTCTTTTGTCACAATATCTAATATTGCCAAAGATAAAGCAATAACGCAATGACGTTTATTCATTTCCGGGTGACGAACATGTTTCCTGCAATATTAACTCGAATTTGCTATCACTCTACCCAGAATATTCTTTGTTTTGTCATAAAACGAGTAGGCTTACAATACAGCTGGCAGATGAGCGTAGGTGTTGCTGAATATAGCAAACCAAGCTTTTGCAGCTACATTTCTATTACATTTAACAAGCATTACTTTAAACTCAAAGATTTAAGAGGCTTTGGTATACAAGCGTAGTAAAATAAATTTCTTTATTAGTACATAGAAAGAGAAAAAAATGTCAAAAGCTCCAGCAATCGGAATCGATCTTGGAACGACGTACTCATGTGTCGGTGTTTTTCAACATGGCAAGGTATGAATACATTGCGTATTTCGAGAGGTTAGGTCAAATTCGTTTGTTGCATGTTTTCAAGGAGCCTGTCTGCTAAAAATGTATGATATTTATACCTGGATAAGTAACAGAAAAAAATGGCTGTAGATTTGAAAAGAAGTATGAAATATTAAATATCGGAATTTCTCCGGCAACCATATTGTATTCTGTCAATTACAAATGTTATAAACGTATGTAGTTATCCTATTAACTGCTCGTATTAAAATAGCATGAGAAAACTATTCAAAAGTGACCATTTTATTGTTACCGGGCGGATACATTGTACATAAATCGGCTTTGCTAAACGATCGTTTGCCTAACTGCTGTCGTCACAGGTGGAGATTATCGCCAACGATCAAGGCAACAGGACCACACCCAGTTACGTCGGCTTTAGCGACACCGAGCGGATGATTGGTGACGCCGCAAAGAACCAAATTGCAATGAATCCAACCAATACCATATTTGGTGCGTTTGAGTCATGTTCCTTTATACACAAAATATTAACAAAATATCGGTAAAACCTTACAGTTTAATAACTCAGATAGAAAAAGCATCTTAAGTATTTTATTTTTAGCAGGCTAAGTTTCCAACGCATACTAGGTTTATAACTAAGACAGTATAAAAATATAAATTGGTATATGAATCTGTCGCGTTAACTATTTGACCACACGAAAAGTTTAAAATGAGTAATCGTAAGTGGGATTAAATATTTACTCACATCGTTTTCGATGGGATGGTTTTAATGTTAGCTAAAAAGTGGTGGATTAAAAAAAATCAAAAAACATATTAGATATAAGATATTTTACACCAAAAAAGGACTGTGGGCGGAAAGTCCCTTGTATATTTGACATAACCAAACAAAATGGCGGTCAGGGCAAACTGCAACCTGACTGGTAATGACAATACACTAACACTCTAGCGTGGCTTCGACAGTATAGTCACAGCACACTTGATAGAGGCTGCGCCCGTTAAGTACCTTGGCCATTTGATTTGACCTAACAAAATGGCGCTCATTCAGGGCAAAAATGGAATCCAAAACCTTTGGCATTTATCAATACATTGTTCTGACCAGCAACGCACGACACTTTTAAACCGAGTTGTACAATGCGCTTTTGCATCGTTTGATTACCTTAGTTGGTATCTCAATTGCCTTATGAACTTTAAACGTTTAGATGCGAAACGATTGATTGGTCGTCGCTTTGATGAGGATACAGTGCAAAGCGACATGAAACACTGGCCGTTTACTGTTAAAAACGACAGTGGCAAACCAAAATTCGAGGTCGAATACAAGGTAATGGGCTAGTTGTGTAAAAACTGTTACATTTTATCGTTCATATGGAAATAGGATAGGATATTCATCCATTATCTCCGAGAATGAGACAATGCTAAAGAGGTAAAATCACACATGTGATCGTTATGATCACTCGCCAACCATCTTTTTACTGGTTTTATTGTGTTGTGTTGTATGAGATTGAGTCAGTGTTTCTCAAACTGTGTGCCGCGGCACACTGGTGTGCCGTCTGAGATTCTCAGGTGTGCCGCGAAACTTTTTTGAATTTTGCAAAATTATATAGGAAACCTCTTTGTTTTACGAGTGGGCAAATTGGGCATACGCGACTTTGATGCACAGAAATATTGCTACGGGTAGCGAGGGACTAAGGGTGATTGTCATGTCATAAGCACAATTCATTGTTCAGTGTTGTGTATTAATGTATTTTTAACACATACATGACATTTTGTCCTGCACGATGAGCTAAGCAGCAGGAAAGCTACCTATATAACAGTAGAAAAAACATTTTATTAATAAGATTATTCCATAAGCAAACTTTAATTATTGGATACCATTTAAACTTTTATTTAGTACTCAGTTGGAGCGGTTGTGTTTGTCAAATATGGAACCTCAATACGATTTAATTGTGTCAAACGACAAGTACACCCTTCCTATTAAAATTTGCTACATAAAATTCCTTAATTAAATTTGTTTTGTTCAAGTGCGCCGCGAATTTTTTAGAACTTTCTTAGTGTGCCACGTGCTGAAAAAGTTTAAGAACCACTGGATTAAGTCGTTTTTTTTGTTTCAATACAACCAATTAGGTCTAGGCGATCTTCGAAATGTCTTAAATCATTTACCACTTGTATTTCAATTACTTCTGCTCAAGTTTAACAAACATGTACAAAACAAATGCAGGCTTGGAAAAGGCCAATCCAACCTCATACCATTTCCTGTAGCACCCAGCATTATCGGTGCTTCACAAAAATAAACTTCATTGGCATAACGCCATCATAATAAAACCGACAAACTTATTAGATTACTAGGATTAGTTTTAAATATAATTTATCTAAATAATAACATTAAAACTGACTAGGGAGATACAAAGACATTTTACCCTGAAGAAATCAGTTCAATGATTTTGCTTAAAATGAAAGAAACTGCGGAGGCTTATCTGGGAAAATCTGTAACCGACGCAGTTGTGACCGTTCCAGCGTACTTCAACGATTCGCAGAGACAGGCTACGAAAGATGCGGGGACGATTTCAGGGCTTAACATTTTACGAATTATCAACGAACCCACAGCAGCGGCCATTGCTTATGGCCTTGACAAGAAAGTAAGTTTTTGCGCCTTCTAACGACGTATATGCCGGTATGAATCTGCCTTTATAGGTAAAAAATATGTCAAAAAAACAACAAAAACAAAGCACCTAGTTACGAAAATATAATAATTTATATACTAATTTCAAACCCACATCAACGACTTAATACAAATTAAGTTTTGCGGAATGGTTTAATTGAAATTGTAAATAATTTTTGTATTTTTGTAGTTCCAAATTTCCGCGTTTTTAAGGATAAACTATGTAAACATACACACTAGGTTAGTGGAGACATAAACGTTTTGATCTTTGACTTGGGCGGTGGTACATTTGATGTGAGCGTTTTAAATATCGACGAGGGAATATTTGAGGTGAAATCAACATCAGGGAACACTCATCTGGGAGGTAAAAATGCTTGATTGTGGCGGTTTTGGTTGCCAGGATTACGAGATTAGACGGTTACAACTCATGTTGTTAAAGATCGTCCGCACAATTAGCTTAGTGCGTCTGCGGACATCGCCCCTACCTAGGCGGACATGGCTTAGGCCCAGAGGAAAAATACGTTCTACTCAAACTAAATAAACGATTCAATCACATACAACACATAACAATAGCCCAGCAAAATGGTCTGATTGTCAATTTGGTGGCGTTTCAAACAGACCTTTGTAAAAGGGAAGGCATTTTATTTATAATGAAAAGTATAAAGCGGCCACAGGCCCAACTTAAAGGAGAATCCATATTGCCAAGTGTTAACATGCATTACAATGCGATCCGACAGGGGAGGACTTTGACAACAGGATGGTTGATTTCTTCTGCAAGGAATTCGAGAAGAAACACAAGAAAAACCTTAGAAGCAGCAAGCGGGCGTTAAGAAGACTACGCACCGCCTGTGAACGAGTGAAGAGAGCGTTGTCATCTTCAACACAAGCTAAGTATGCAGAATTTTTTAACTTTTTTGCAGAATTATTTCAGAATTCTAGCGTGGTCTTTGTGGGTAAATGTCGTCTAAGGCAAAGACCTTAGTCTAAGGCAAACTCTAACATCTAAGGCAAAGAATAGCAAAGACCTTTTTCAAATGAAATGTTCGTTTCATCGGTCACAGATATTCGTCAAGTAAACTTTACCATTAACTTACATTTAATCATGGCCGCTTAAAACCCAGCAATGATATTACCTGACCGCAAATCTAATGCTAACCTTAACGAAAATAGCAATTCGTCAACTTGATTAGCCGAACCATGCTTACGCAGAAACCTGTTGATTGAGTATTAGCGTATATCTTTAATATTCAAGGTTATATGGGTAAACAGGATATATCAGGATTTGCCCAATGGAAAAAGGAAAGGGCTGTTAGCAAACGGTCACTTTCTCGACTAGACATTTCAGTATGATGTGTATGAATAAGACTTTTTAAATTTGGTAGAACCCATTTATCTGCTGTGTACTGCCAACAACAACTTACTTGCTAGCGACCAGTATCGATCCTACAACCTACTGCAGAGGGGCGAGGCACTTACTTACCAAGCCATTTTGCAGGACTGATACAAAAGTCTGATTTCTTGCACTAACCAGTTTACAAAAACACGCGGAAAATTCAATTTGTAATTTCAGCATGGAAATCGACTCGCTGTTTGAGGGAATCGACTTTTACACATCAGTGACACGAGCTCGCTTCGAAGAATTAAACAACGATTTATTTCGTGGCACTTTGGATCCGGTCGAAAAAGCTCTAAGAGACGCAAAGCTCGAAAAGGGAAAGGTGAATGTAAAAAAATCAAATTAAAATTTAATGGGCTTGATAATGCAGCATTTTTCCTGTGGTTTAACGATTTTAATTTTTGTGTTTATTTTGTTTACTGGGCCAAGTTTCGGAAGCACGCACTCAACCAGTCCGGAAGTGTGGGGTTTGTATTTTAATCTAGACCTATGCGTGTTTTAATTATACCAACCTTAAATGCGCTTGATCCGTATATTTCACCTATAATCAAAACATAAAAAAACGATAAATCACAACATAAAACAACAAACATCGATAAATCACAACATAAAACAACACCTGCCTGCAGTTTACAACAGATAACACCAAGGTTTGGGGTTATCAACACACACTTGTTGTATTGTGCATTGACTTGTTATGGTTCTTGATAATTCATTAAATTCCAAAGCCAAAAAAGTAATGAAATAAACAAAAAGCAAAACACTACAGTTAACACATTTCATCAGCTTCAATAACTCGACTGTGAGCAAGAGTTCATCCGGTCATTGTCCATACTATTATCTATGTTTACCACTGCCGATACTAATAATAATATTATCACATACCTAATCAGTTTAGTATTTTCCTAACAAATTTAGATCGACGAAGTTGTCCTTGTTGGCGGATCCACCAGAATTCCGCGGATCCAAAAACTTCTGAGCGACTTCTTCAACGGAAAAGAGCTCAACAAATCTATCAATCCTGACGAAGCTGTCGCTTATGGTGCTGCGGTGCAGGCAGCCATACTAAGCGGGGTTAAATCCGACGTGGTTCAGGACCTTCTACTTCTCGACGTCGCTCCGCTTTCACTAGGCCTCGAGACCGCTGGCGGTGTTATGACGCCCTTGATAAAACGGAACTCAACAGTGCCGAAGAAGGAGACGCAAAAATTTACAACCTACTCCGACAATCAGCCCGGTGTCCTGATTCAAGTATACGAGGGAGAGCGCGGCATGACCGTGAACAACAATCTCCTGGGGAAGTTTGAGCTTACGGGGATTCCCCCGGCTCCGCGGGGAATCCCCCAGATCGAAGTGACATTTGATATCGACGCCAACGGGATCTTAAACGTGTCAGCTTGTGATATCAGCACAGGGAAGCAAAACAAAATAACAATCACAAATGACAAAGGTACACAGCATTTTTTTACTGATCCAAATATCGAACTCATGATGAGTTAGTAAGTTAGTTGGTCAATGGGAATAGTTTTGGTTTACGAGTCGGTTTATGTATCGGTTGCGTTGACAATTCCGCCACACGACCGTACGAAAATCATTGTTATTAAAATATGCGATATTATATAAAATGAATAGCGCCAGATTACGTTCGCGATGGAATAATATAAAAATAAATTGCGATGGATAGTGTAGTTTAACAAGTTTTACCCTTGTAGCAAATTAAACAACTATTAACAAATAGTGGCACAATCTGAGGCCTTGAATTTGAATTTTATCCACCTTTGAACGATTATCTAAATATGTTAGGATATTTATTTTTATCCTCGTGAATGGAAAAACCAAGAGGGTTATTACACGGGAAATTGCGAGCTAAACTCGCGTTTACTCTCGGTTAGTTGTGATATAATCCTTCATCCTAATAGTTTTTGGCAATTTCCGTTAAGAGAGCCTTCCTCAAGGACGCAACCGACTAGCTAGTTACTAGTTTCCCATCTGCAACCTGCCGGATTAAACGCACTAACCCACTAATCAGTCGGACGTGTCTTTAATAGAAGAATTAGGAAATACGGACAAAATATTCATGGGCAGTTGCTAAATCTGCGGTGTGTTGTCGATGTATTAGACGGTCCTGTAATTTAACCAGTACCAAATTATTCCACTGAGACCAGGCGATGTAAGTTAAATCAACCGACACTCTTAACCATTGAGCTCCGACCGTCCAATTAATTCACCACGAGATATGGTTAATACTTTCGAATTTCTAAAGGTCGTCTAAGTAAGGAGGAAATAGACCGGATGGTGAACGACGCGGAAAAGTACAAAGAAGAGGATGAACAGCAAAGACTCCGAATACAAGCGAAGAACAATCTAGAATCATATGCGTTTAATGTCAAGTCTTCGTTAGAAGACGATAAGGTTTGACTTTTGAGCACTTTTTCTGCATCCACTTTATGCCTACAACCATTTTCTACTGAGTTTAAGTATCGAACGCACGATCGGCTCGTCACTTGTTAATCATTCGTATATGAAATACCGATTATGGCTATATATATATGTGACTATAGTCAGGTTTGATTACGCCGCCTACGGAAAAGTAAGAAACATCGATAAATATTAAGTACTTATTCATCATAAGTCTTTCACATACCTTGCATTGGTGCACACACTCAAGTAAACAATTGGTTTAAGGTGTATGTTATAGGTGAGAGACAAAGTTACAGATGACGATAGAAAGGCTGTATTGGACAAGGCTAAAGAAATACTTGATTGGCTGGATATGAACCAGGTTTGTATAACACGCATGAATGTGGAGAGAGGGATGCTGTAGTCTTTATATTGGTAGCAATTTTACTAAACTCAAGTATTTTGTTTATTGGAGGGGGAGTCGCTACACTCTCATTACCACAGTCGGATTATCGGGCCTGTATCACAGGGCTACACTTGGTAGAGTCCTAAAAACACTGTGTTATGTATCCTTGGAATAGGATATGCAAATGTATCCCTGTGAATGGGAAAGGCAAGTGGCGTTACCTTACATGCAATCTTCAGATTACCTTTCGCCTACCGCCCGGTAGGTTACCCGTGCTTTTAAAATGTGTTGAATTTCAGTTACATAGATTTAGTTTTAGTAGAATCCTTTAATCCACTTGATTCTGCTGAGTGCCTTGTCATATGACACAACCGTACAGTCAGCGGATTCAAATAATAAAATCAACCTTAGCGAAATAATAAAAAAAACCAAACGCATTGGGTTTCTAAATCGTAATCAGGGTTAAAAGTGATTGCCGTTTCTAATATATTTTTCTGTTTTTTTCTGCGGCACGCTGGTGATAGGCATATCCGGTTTTAAAAACAGTGGTGGCTAACACATAGCTGACACTCTCTAGTTTCTTTATGTTTTTTTCCATGACATAATATAATAACTGTCACTTTTCAGCTTTGTTTTCGCCTACCGTTTAATGTGAATTTTATTCAAACTGTTACACAAATATAATATAGATCTCACATAAATTTCACGTACAGGCCGCTGGAAAAGAAGAATACGAACACCAACAAAAGGAACTCGAAAAAGTGGCAAATCCTGTGTTCTCCAAGCTTTACCAAACTGGAGGTAAATTTACGCCATAAAATGTATGGTAGGTTCATGGAATGTACTTGTGGGTGAATTTCTTTAAAAAAAGTTAATTTATAAAGCCAGTTGAGTTCGCTGCGCAAAGACACAAACAACAAGCCAGCTATCATACCTAAAGTATTTCCACCATCATCTATACACACTAAAATCACATCCTTAATATTTCCACAGGTGAAATGCCAAGCGGCATGCCCAGCCAAAACGCTGCCGGTAATACCGCAGGAGGCCCAACTATTGAAGAAGTCGATTAACACGGCTCTTATTTTAGTCCATATTTCCAATAGATATGAAATTTTATTTGTAAGCAACATAATATATCAATCAAATCAAAATATTTTAATCAAATCAACAACGTACAATTTGGATGAAAATGACTATTTATGAAATATCATTTAATCAGAAACTTTTTTATTATTCTTAATTGCACTTTTTAATGTTTTCATCATATTACGGATTTAAATAAATATATACAATGGATGTAAAAAAAGTCTACAAAATGCTATTCATGTTTTGTTTCCTGTGGCTGCTTGTTTATTGTAGTTTAAAATATTGCTTGACTTTTCTTGAGAATTACTCAGGGTAACAGAATGATAACGTAGGGACCGTAGCATTCTGTGATCTGCGCTTCCAAACGCGCTAAACTTAACTATTTTTTTCTGAGGTAGCTTGATCCAACACTCCAGTAGCTTCTCATAATGAGCTGTATTGAGCAATTGAGCCAAATAACTTAGCACCAGTTGCAAGTTAAATCGTTTGTTGTTACAGTAAGTAAAATTTACAAGGTTTTACTTAACGCGCTGTATTCCACATTAGCCCTTTTCATATATACAACAATCTACACTTAATATGCGCATCAACACAATGCCACGACTGGTTTGGAAAGTAACCATTAAAAAAAGAACCTTTGCAACTAATTCCGAAAGGAGGAGATTTTTATTACTTTAAAGCAAACTGACTTTACAAAAGCGGCTGTCACTTAAAATCCTGCAACAGAAAG
>CH002355.1:328026-338459 GCA_000149265.1 Ciona savignyi
TTTTGAGCATAGCGCTTGAACGGCTGCTCTAATTTCGATCAGATTTGGTTAAATGTTAGACCATTAGACACTTTAGGCCAATTAAAAAAAAAACAACATTTGCTTAGAGTAATTTTCTTAAAAACGAAGATATGTTCCTGAATTATGATTGTAACAGGCATGGCATATCGTACTGACATCTCCAACAAGGAGTCGACAAATCACATTAAAACTTTAAGAATTGTTACATAACAAGGCCAACATATGTAAAAACAGAAACTCATCTACTAAACCTAGGGGAATTTCCTTTATTTTATTACAGCGCTTAAAAAGGTTTAATTTAAAAGAAGTTTGGTTTGATAACTCTGGGACCCATGCGTTTATGCTTGCAGAAACAAACTACATACTCAGTGTATAAAATACAAATTGTGGTTAGGGACCCTGTAGCATGAATATATGGCATACAAAATGTGTTTTACAATGGTGGTGGTTAAACACGTGGTTGACACTCTCTAGTAATTATTGGTTGCGCTACGGCGCTAGACGTTTTTGTCTCACAGCGACGAAGTCTGATAACCATGTAAGAGGAAGTTATTGGGAGTTCTAGAGTTAGTGGCATAGCTTTATCGTGTGGGAAAAATGATAATAAAGTCGTATTGTATACAGTACACACTGACAATTGTTTAAACACAAATTACACCTTGATTTAAGCGAATTATGCTACACAGCTGATTTAGCACACTGACGACAAAAAATGGCAACACTGTAAAATGACAGGCACAATTATTTAAAATGCTGAATCATCATACGGCTGCGAATGACTGTACAATTTGGAAAATGTTGCATTAAACAAAGAGTGGAGAAGAACAGGATGTTTATAGGACTAAGTACCGACACAAAATTTATACAAAAAAAAAATTAAAAATTTAGCAAGTAGAATGGAATTGCTCTTGTTTATTCTTTGGGTGAACGGCTAAACCGTAAGCCGGAAGGGCGTTACACTTACCTCATCGTGCCCACAGCTGGGTTACCGCAGCTAATGCCACTTTTGGATATTGTAGTATGATGTATATGCTGGACGAGAAATGGCAGTTCTATAGATTTTGTTCTCAAGGGTGCACCAGGCTTTACGAACTGCGTCTACCAGCTAGCAGAGTCTACATTTATTCTCACAGCATTTTAGCTAATGCACCAATGCACTACCATTTATCATCTAACTGGCAAGCCATGTTTAAATTTGCGATTCAGTTCTGTGCTACTTTATGGGCTTCAGGTTACCTTTAAATGGAAACTATGGTTTATTTTTGTTTCTGACTTTGATAGTCCTGTAAAAGACCTACATGTGTATACTTTTTGACCATTGGTTGAAGGGGTGGGTTGTTTTGAAAACATCGGGGTAAACAAAATAGCAATGTGTTTATCTTATACAACCCATTGCAATTAAGAGTTGATAGTTGAATACAGAAACTAGGGACAGCAAATCGGTCCGATGTTGCATAATGGCTAAATGCTTAAGCTCTTAACCAACTGAGTTATGAGGCCAGATAAATATTTTCTTTTAACATATGCATAAATTTGTTGTTTTGCATGTATATATTTGGTAGGTTGGTTTTAATTTTAAATCTGTATATTTCAGTATTTTAGGCTGCATTTCAAGTTCACATTAGAGGTGCTACGGGTGCATTTTCCAGGCAAGTGTAGTTTGTAGATTTGGCACTGCTAACTTTATACCTTTTTGTCTGTAATACAGGAATAGTAACTGTGTTGCCGTATAAAAAATTTGGAATGGCATCATACGAGGACGAACATGACACAAGTCAAAGTGAAGTGGAATTTGATTTGTTGGACCTTCTGCGATACATCACTCAAGGTGGCGATGACTCTATCCCCGAATTCGAACGCTTAGCTCCGCCTGCGTCGAAAAATGCAGTAGAAAAATTACCTCACAGGATTGTGACCGATTCAAAGGAAAAATGCTCTGTCTGTATGGCAGTTTACAGGGACACTGTTATTCAAATGCCTTGTGGACATGACTTCCATAAGGAATGTTTGTTACCGTGGTTGGAGAAAACAAATTCCTGTCCTCTTTGCCGGTTTGAGTTGATCACCGATGATCTGGCTTATGAGGAACGTAAAAAAGAAAAGGCAATGGAACAGGAAAGAGAAAAAAGGGTCGAAGAACTGCACAACTCAATGTTTGGATAAATTTCGGTCCAGCATTGCAAAACACCAGTTATGCCAATTTACTTACATATTTATTCCCAAATGTTTTGTCCTAGATAATTTTTAACCTATTGCTACTTCGTTTTGTATTCACATTCTTTGACTGGATATTGTGTAAAATTAAACATGGTTTTCAAACAACCTTTTCATTTATTTTATCTAGTATTTAGTATCAGTAATAACAACACATATTGTACTTTTTCATTGATCCATGTCTTGTTATATATTGAAGTGATAAATCATTTCTGCCAATGTGGATATTAATAACAGTCCAGTTTCACAGGTGAGACAGGGATGGAACTAAACATTAAGGTGCTAGAAATACCAATTACAGCCAGTTGTTTAATATAAAGTCGTATTCCGATGAAAAGTTCCCAAACACTTTTATCCAAATAGTAATTACGCTTTTTCACGCCAAAAGGACATAAATTTCAATCGAGCAAGTTTGTTATTGAGTATTGTGAAATATTTTTTTTTAGTATAATAAGGTTTTTAGGATAATTAGGACATTATAACATCACACGGAAAATGGTTAATTCATAACGGCAATAGTCAACCCCTAATCTAAACGGGCAAGCAACCTTCAAAATCACACGGGAATCGTTTGCCCTGCAGATTAGTCTGGTGGGTTAGTTCGCCAAACGGTTGCAGATTGGAAACTGGTGGCTTGCAAGTCGTTTGTCTCCTTGGGCAAGGCACTTAACGGACATTGTCCGAACCCCGCGGATTAATCTTACTAAATTAAGGGAACCTATGACGAGAACACCGGCGCGCAGCCTATCACACGCTGCTTCTAACTAAACAAACATTGGGGTATCACAACCATTGTTACTCAGCAAAACACTTATTTAAATACAAATGACCAACAGAGGGCCTGATGTCATTTCCGCGCGCTCATACATTTCTAATAATTAGTTATATATACGCCAAAATAACCCTCTTGCTTTTTCCATTTACAGGCATAAACACTAATATCCTATCCTATAGAAAGCATCACACGCAAATCGTTGGATTAACACGAGCAATCGTAAAAAGGAAGGCAAATAATATTCTTAGTAAGCGCGGGTTTTTATAACTGTAGGACGTTTAAATCAAGCTTTCAACTCGGCAAGTTCTTCGGCTACCTCTTTATCTTTTACATCATTCCTCCATTTGATTCCCATTTTAAAACGCTGTAAAAAGTGAACCTGAATTTAGGTATTGTGGATAAGAGTGACTGAGCTTTACCCATTTATATTACACGTAAGTAAAAGACTTAATAGTACCGCCATGAAATGCATATAGAGTCAACATACAAAAATGAGACCAATAAACCATTAAAGTATATATCTAAAGGTCTGGGTTTCAACGCCAAGCCGGTAATATATACACATTCTCACAACCTATAGTGAAAAACTGCTGACGAAACGTTGAAATCATATATAGGCCTACAACACACTGCAACAGCTGTGTTAATTCGACAGCAAAGTAATTGGACGATTGACCTTGTGATAACACCCCTTGCGTTTTCTTATGTACGTAGATTAACATAAATATCCACACATTGAGTTTTGTTTTTAGTTTAATCATTTTTGCCCTAATATTAAATAAAAGCAAATGAAACAAATCTTAGCACACCATCAGAAAATCCGAAAAAATAAACAATCGTTAAAAACGTTATTTAAAACGATAAATGTTTCACCTGTACAAGTGTCCCTTCTCCTTTCATCATGACGTAGACAGCTACACAAGGCGTTGCTAGTATGGGAACGAGCGAAAGTATCCACCCGATCCCGTTGGCCCAGCCTGGGTAAACGTAGTCCCCCACTGTCAATGGAGTCCACTTTGCGCAAAAGAATATGACTATCGCCTTTAAATGAAGAAAGTGTTTGGACTCTGTACGGTCGTGTTGCGGAATGGTTAGCGCTGAAGATACGTTTACGATATCTATACTAAAACTATCGCTGGAGGCTTTAATTGTTTTCAATACGGCTAAGCCAGCAGGTACGAGGGGAACAAATGGGGAGTAAAATACTTAACTCACCGCTGTGGTAATTGGAATAACAAACCGATAGCAAATTTTGAAATAAGCTGACGGCCTTGTGCCAGTTAGAGATTTACAATCTTTAGAAAATTCGTCAGCGTTCCACAGCCAGCCGACAGCGATAGATTCAAAGAAAGCCATAGAAAGAAGTGAAATTCCTGACCCGGCATAGTTATTTAAAAGCTCAAAAATGTACAATCCTTCCTATAAAAAGCATGCAGTTGTTTTATAGTCATTTCTTTAATTTATTGGATTCATTTCTTTAAAGAACACCCTGAGGAAAACTGATGATTGGCAGAGTTATAAATCTGAGTGATCACATCGACTATATTGTCAGATCGCCTCGCGCGCACCATTGGGTTAGCAGAACTATTGCAGTGTGTCGTAAATGATTCACACGTTCCTTCAATTTAGTAAAACATATTAATCTGCTGGGTTTCGCCAAAGCCTGTTAAAGTCTCTCCCAAGGTAACAGCCGACTAGCTAGCAACCAGTTACAAATCTGTAGCCCTTCGGTTAACCTTTTTCTAATATAGAAAGAAAATTATCTGCGCACCTGTGTCAGTAAGGTGAGGCTAATTAGGAAAAATATAAATCCAAATATTGCGCTTGTCCACATTCGGTTTCGTGTAGTCGACGTCAAATTTGGAAACGCGTCACCAAGCACAGCAATGATGCCTTCAAATTCGCCAAACTAGGAAATAAATATGGGTTTCTTCAGGTAAAACTAAGTAACACTGCTTCTCTTAATTCTAAATACTTATGTAAAGGACCGCAGGTGAACGGTAATAGAATAGTGCTATATTAACCCTATACATATTTTCCAAGCATGTAATATTCAGTAATGGCAACCCTTAATCATTGGATACCTGCGGATCCGAGGGGAACAATTTTTGATTTGAATACGTTTTTTTAATTCGATAGTCTTGGGTTATAAAATCTAAAGGTAACCGGTCTTTTTATTGATTAGTCTGGTCGATTAGTGCGTCGCCTTTTAACGAAAGGGTTGTAGGTTTGAAACTGGTAGCTAGTCGGTTGTGTCCTTGGACAAGATACTAAACGGACATTGTCTAAACCCAGCGGATTAATGGGTGGTATTACTAAATTTCTACTAATTGTTTTATACACAACAGATTGCAATATAGCTCCGGTAACCCGACGGTGGGCGCGAGGTGATCTAACAACTGCCCCCAAGTGTTAACCCCTTGGTTTTCCCATTCACGGGGATAAGCATGAATATCCTAACCTATCCGTATAACTAAGTTACAGAGTATAACAGAGTACTACTCAAGCAACGACGTCATGCATTGCACGAGGGGATCGGCCTAAGGCCACCAACTCGCACTAAGTGCACAATTTTGCCTTTTTTTGGCTAACCACAAAAAAAAGTACTACTTACAGCGCTATCGATGCAGATAGCGTAGAACATAATGAAGAACAATGCAGACCACAGTTGGGGCGCCGGCATTAACCCCAAGGCGTACGGGTACACTTGAAACACGAGGCCAGGACCTAGAGTAGATTACGATAATTATGTTTAATTGCAATGTCGTGTTGGGGTTTGCAATATTGTGTATAAAACATTGACTGGCTTTTTTATTTTAACCATCGAGTTGCAAACTTAGCGGTCGAGTCCGATTCTGCAACCTTTTGGAGTTGCCATTAAACAAATCCGCATGTTATATTTTAAGCAACGTGAACAATCGTAATACGCTTCAGTCATCTTACAGTGAGTTTTGTTGTTACATTGTATAAGCAAGATTACCAATGTTTTCCATGTTCAACGTAAAGTTTTTTTGTTACATGTTTTCCAGGGTTAACGTCCAACTAGGATTCGTGTATATCCGGTGAAATCGAATGATGTTAGGCCTATATATATCGGGTGTAACGAATGCAGCTGTAATATTTCCAACTGTAAGCGGTTAATGTCTCACAGAAAACGGTAGGCTACCATTTGTATTAATTAGGATAGAAGATTGTTGTTTTATTCCTCAAAATGATAAAACACATGGGGCGCTATCAAATGGAAAATCATCACAACGTCGGATTCCAGAGCTATTGCGCTGTGTTGTATAATTGAGACATTCCTTCATTTTTAGTAAAACCAATCATTTTACTGCAGGCACCAGACGATGCCCGTTAAAAGTTGTTTCAGTCGGACAAAGTAAAAAAAATATTCCAAGACAGTTCTTTTAATAGTTACGGTAGATTTGAATGGACGATGTTGACCAAACCCCAAGACGTTACAACTCACCTGAGCTCATTACATAATCAATGTCGACGTGATGGGCGTGTGCAATGTGTCCGAGAAATCCAAACGTTGTCAGTCCCATGAAGATGGAAGTGAGGCAACCAGCGGGTATTATCGCAATGCTTTGTCTGGTAAAAAAGGTGTTTGCCACATATGATGCACGGTCTTTGTACAAACCGGGAAGACATGTCGATTTTTGGTTTTTTTTCTAACCGAAATAACAACAACGAGGATAAAGTTATCTGACCAAGTGTAACTTTGACCTTAGTTATAACGGCTGTAAGACTGAAAGCATAGTGCGACCGATTTGTACAGATGACAATGTAAAATAATTGACCAAATTACGAAATTACAAGCCTATTGCGGCTTCGTAATTGAGATGTGTAAAAAAATAACTTGAAAGTAACTAGTTTTGGATGGAAAGAGAAATTTCCCACAATCCCAAAACTCAAAAATATCTAACCGTCACACTTACACACTTAAAATATGGAGTACAATCGGCTTTAAAAATTAGAAACAATAACTAACATGGTACAGATCTACATAAAGCTAAATACTATTCTTAACAAACCATGAATTTCAAGTTTGGCTTGCTAACTATAGAATATTTATGTGTTCATGTTAAGATAATGTTTATCTCCGTGAGTGGAAAACGTAAGCGGGAATAATAGATAGGAAATCATCAAAATACCTGGACAACCAAAAATCCATGTCAACTAACCAGCTTTACATCTATTTCCCATAAAAGTACCATAGCTATTATGTCTATATATATCCAACCGTCTCACCTATAAAAATTAAAGTTTATAGGATTGTAACTTCCGAACGCCGTCAAACCGACAAAGCACACGCCAAGTGAGTATAAAACTTGAGTTGCAGCCTCGACCCACACCTACAAATAGTAAAAGATTCGATTGCGCCGAGTTGTGCCGAGTTGCGCCCAGTTACATTGATGTATATCTTCTATCTAGTTATGTTCGAGTTGTATCGAGTAACGTTGATGTGTATTGAGTTTCGTTATATTTAGGTAGATTTTGGCCGAAGTTCTAGAGTTAGATCAAGTAACATCGGATTTCATGTGTTAAACCGAGTTATTCCCAGTTATATTAATGTATATCGATTTTTTCAGTTATACGGAGTAATATTGAGTTATACCGATAATTTACCCGAGGAGCAAGAAGTCTATTGAAATCTGGAATTAAAAGCTTCATCATCCCTTGTCCAGATCCTTCCAATGTGGCTGCTCGTATGAAGAAAGCAATCAATATTACGTAAGGCGCAGTGACAGTGACGTATACAACCTGAAAATAACGTTATTTTTATGAAAATCACAAAAGTTTGATAAAAAAAACTTAGGCGAAAGCTCATGATTTTAATACACCTGACTACATCCCTTCTTTTAAAAAATCTTGAAAAGTAGCTTTGTACTATGGTTCGTATATTCGTTATAATTATATTTCATGAAATATGTAATACATTATAGTAGGTCTGGAATGTCGGGACTATAATACTGTGTTTAGGCTATAATATGATTTCAACCAATCGCACAGACATTCCAATCCGCTGTACCGTAAAATTAAGTAAGTACTTTAACCAGGTCTTCAATAATGTAAAATAAGAATGGAAGTGTGATGAATGGTAAACGCGAGAGTATACAAAATTCGATACAAAAACAAGCTTAGTGAAGTGCCCGGTTTGCAATTAGGATAAAAATACATAGGAAAGGTTGAGGATCTATCCTGCAACTTGTTTGGCATAATCGACGACTGGGAATAAAAACAAAAAAGGCAACTTCATAAGTGATTACCTTTCCACTTGTTCTGATTCCCTTAAGAGTGACCGCAAAAGTTGTCACAAAAGCTGCGACCAAACAAAGTAACATCTGCCAGTTGAACGTTTGGTTATAGAGGTTGCCGTTTGCTAGTCTTAACACATGATTTCTGCGAAAGTATTAAAAATCGATTTTTGGCTTATATACCGTTTAAATAGATTTAACCAAGTTTTTAAAATATATTTAACCAAGTAAGGTACATTTAAGGAATCGGTCTACAAGCAACTATAACGGTTTAAATGGCAGGACATGAATTTAGTCGAAATTTAATTTACATTACAATCAAAACATAAGGACCATAGTTAAGCTAACCTCCAGAACTGAACTTGCGGCAATGAATCCTGTAGAAATTGCGATTGGTTCGTAATATTAACATGAATTGTACACGAATCTGTGTTCCACGCATTATCTATAAATAAGAGTATTATATATCTAATAATGTGTATAGTAAAAGTTTTGTATTTTAACGTTATTTGACGAATATGGCATGTGTATCTGATTAAAACATTGTTTTGGTTTAGTGTGTTGCCTTTCAAAGGTTGCAGAATCAAATTTGGTGGCTGGCCAGTCGATTGTGTTCATGGGCAACACTTTTACTGGACACCCACCGGTATAATGCACCCACCGGATTAATGGGCTGTGCTAAAAAAACTAAGAAACAATTCAGGTGTGTTATATAATGTCCCTTGCGTTTTTCCATTCAAAGGGATAAAACAGAATATTCTTTATATCCTATTTGCTTTTTAAATTAAAAAAATGTACTACAAAGTTGGGTCGGGTTAGCTTAAACACAATGCTTGCAATTTGTGTTTTTGTTTATATCTGTGAGTGGAAAAAGGCGGGTAATCATCAGGCTAATTGCCAGATTACTTCGCGAATACTCAAGGTGGCGCTATCACTCAGATACAATCGTCAGATGATCGTCGCTCAGGGCCAGATTAACGAAGATATTGTGTGATTTGTATGCATGAGACGCTTCTTTAATTTCGCCCGATAGCCAACTGGCTTTAGGCGATGTCCGCTAAACGCCTCGCGGAAGAACGCAACCGTATATTCCGCGGGCGGATTCGTATTTTAACCACTCATCAGCCTGCAAACCGTCGATGGAGCAAACCGGCTGTACGACACAGCTGCTTAGTTTAGTTTTAATATTATCGATTAACGTACCACATGTCGACCAAGGCAGGGGACCAGTTGTAAAGGAATGAACCAGAAATAATATCACCCACGCCATCACGCCCATGAATGGCAGCATGCAAAGACAAGAAACAACAAACGAAGCGTAACCAAGGCCCTATAGTAATAATGCCTGTATTAATTCAGTGGGTAGAAATACATTTATACTTAAACGGCTGTTTGGCCTAATGGTTAACGCGACTGTCACATATACCGGTTTCTATCGCAAGAAAGTCTACGTGACAAAGCCATTATGGACTCGAAACTTGTACGGTAAAAAATTAATATTCTTCTAAACTTTTAGTTTTCCTTGTGTAATCGAGGCAATAAATGTTTTTTTACGAGGCTGAGTTTTAATCCCATAATATGTTTGATACTAAGACCGTTTATTTTCTATGTAATTCGGTATATGTTTCGGTCTAGTTAACCATACAGCCACTCGACCATACTGAGGCAATAAAAGTGTATGTGGTTCTATTGAGCGATTAAGATTTTTATTTGCAGTTGATTACCTTCATAAGGGGTATTCTATTCCATGCTCCAAGTCGAGCGCGCTGACTGAATTGACCGAGTGCGACTTCAAACAGGTAGAGAGGTAACGCGATGAAGATTGCAGTTATCACGTACGGTATGAGAAATGCACCTATAAACTTAAAGCTTATTTTGAAATTGAACAAATTTATTTACTATTGGGTTACTTAGAGAGTATATTATCATTGAGTTAACTTAGAGAGTATATTATTTACCTGTATACCATTACAAAACCTGGATTGGAGAAGTATTTTGTATCACAGGGTACAATAGATCATATGTGGAAAAAGTGGCGTGTTGCCTCCGAAAAAGTGGCGTGTCGCCTCTGAAAAAGTGGCGTGTCGTCATTTTTTGGTGAACAGCGTGGCATGCGTCATTTTTTGGTGAACAGCCCGTCTCGCAAAAACTCTGTAAGCCGA
>CH002355.1:354305-398805 GCA_000149265.1 Ciona savignyi
AAGATAGTCATGTCCTGCATCTGTATTAGCTTAAAGGAAAATAATGACATTTCTACATGGGTACAGAAGACATCATAATCGAAATTAATCGCAAAATGTGCTATTTTTTAAATATTTAATGTATCCCAGATGCGTTCAGCGCACAGAGGACTCACATCAATGATTTCACGGCGGAAATCAGGCGGACGACTCAGCAACTTGCGTCGGCGGAGTCAGCAGAGCGTGACATGATGCGGCGGATTATCGAGGTGTGGGGGGACATTAAATCAATTCGAGAAAAGCAGGGATACAACAACACAAGTGTGAAACTGGTCGTTAAAAGGGAAGAGGTGACTTTATTAGATTTATACTTTTATTTTCTAGATACAAAATCCTTTTATTTCATCAAAACTACAAAATAAAAAACACCCAAGAATAAGGCATCATCCTAAAATAATAATTCAATTGTAGCAACGATTTAGGTGAAACGTAATTCATTTTCACTGAGATGGCTTGTTGTTGTTGTACTTCAAGACTAGTAATTGACATCTTTGTGCATTATGCTGAGAACTGTGAGAAGCATAATGTTTTGGTTCAAATAACAGTGTATATAGCTGTAAACTTATTTGTTATGAATACAATAGTTTGTTATCTTGTTAAATCATGTTGTATGATGTTAAAATCAATTTTAAGTTTAGATCCATTACATTAGTCAAAAAATAATGAAAAATGCACGTTTTTATTCTTAGTAAAACAATAAGTTTATGTCCATTAATGTTTATAAATTTTAATGAATAATTTTAGTTCTATTGGTTAAATGTGCTGGCAAAAAAACAAAATTTATTGATATGAAAGATTTGCAAATTTCATATATTATATATTTTGCTCCTGTGTTTTATCTCCTGTTGACCTTTTTTAGTTTTGCAAATTTAATTTAAAAATGTCTGTTCTCATGCATTTGCCTTAAATTGTCAAATTATTCTAAAAAATCTAAGCATTAACTATACACTTTTCTCCAAGGTGAACTACCAGCAAGATGTTCATCATTGGGAGTTGGAGGTGGAGAACCAGGTGAGTGAGAGGAAGGAGGAATATGATGTCACAATCGCAATTGCTCATCAAGAGGAAGTGAGAAAATATCAGGTTCAGCTTCAGGTGATGGTAACTGTTTTGTTAATTTGGTTATTTCCGCTCTAATTGACATTGGTTGTTGTTGTTATATATCATTCAAGATAATTGTGCTGCTTTTAGCATTCTATTAACTGAACAGAGCTTTTGTATTCCTGCAAGTCCCTCACATATTAGATAGCATGGGAATTAATTTATGGTGAACCTGGTTCTATGTATAAGAATTTCATGCAAACAGTCCAAATAAATTCACTAGTTTTAATGTAAGGGATTAGTACAAGCCGTCTCATTTAAAAATAAGCAGAGCTCGAAATCAAATCTAAAGGCAAACGGGGAAAACTGAAAGAAGGGTAAAAGGGAAGGAGGAAAACTGCACTCTAAAATGAAGATTATGACATTAGAGTTAGTTTTAAACATTTGATTGGAGTAACGGTTAGTTCTAGAGTTGGAATTAGTGTTTAAAATTGTTGGGATTAGTGGGTTAAAATTAGTTACACATAGTTTTAGTGAGTAGTTTCCCTCCCTCCTTTTCCCTTTCCCTCCTTTTATTGTTGCCCGCAATACAGATTCAGGACTCTTAATCAAAAACGTCCTCACAAAGCAATACAAAACTAATATTAAACACTTTAAAAAAGCGTCTTTATTTTTTCTTCTTACCAGGAGTGGAAACAAAATCGATTAAAATTGAAACGGATTCGAAAGAAAATGCAGCGCGGTTCGCAAGAGAATCTTCTAGATCCAAATTCAGAGGTTGGTTTTCCTGTAGTGAACAGGATTCTATTGTTTTTTACTTTAAGAACTTATAACATTGTATTACTAGAAATTGTAGGATTTGCTTATGCTTCCAATTGGGTTACTACACTTATTGTAATGTGTTGCACATGACCAACTAAGATATTGGTTTAGTTTTAGTTTAAGTCGTTAATTATAAGTAACAACTGCTAAGTGCATTGTCCTAAGAACACAACCAGTTCCCGACCGGTTTACTTCATTTAAAAAAAATGATTATAATCCACCAAACTACTGTCAGCATACATATTTAACTCTAGTATATTAATTACCGATATTTTCCACCCCGGGATTAAACATAAGAGCATTGAAAAAATGATGGGTCGTATGCAAGTATGTGTGAAATATATTTTAATTCTGGAATTAAAACATAAAAGCATTAAAAAAATTATATGCAAGTTATGTGTGAAATAACACTTTTTGGGACGCCCTCCAAATTAGTTAAGTATTTAGCTAGTAGGTAACGAAGATATCTTATTCGTTAACCCCCCAAAATGAATTTAGGTTGAAGAGGAGGAGTTAAATATCGCTGGCAACATTGACAAGCCGCAAAAACCTGACAAACCCGCTCCGTTCGACAAAGATGCCGTGAGAAACGATGTCATGAACCAGCTTCTAGCCAACCGTAGAAATCCAGGTGAAACTAAACATTCTTGGTTTAAACAACATGGGATTTTATATTAAATTAGCATCCTACCCTGTCTTGGTCCCATTTTAGTTGATAACCAAAGAGAAAGCTAAGGTATCTCTTGAACTGACCCCTACTATTAACATTAACCTAAATCCCCTCTTTTGACCCATAGCATTACCCATATTACCATAAAATTTAATGTTCTTGCACTGAATGGGGTTGGGATAAACATGGATTCTACCCTATCCTTATAACAATTTTATTTGTTAAACCACCCTAGCAAAGCCTAAGATATCTCTTAAACTTACCCATACCGCCAACATCCCCCATAACCTATCCTTTGACCCATTTTGATAGTTAACCCACACTAGGCGAAGCTAAGATATCTCTTGAACTGACCCACACCGTCAACATCACCCCCATTTCATCTGTCCCGGCACTGGAGTCTTCACGGAGAAGAGCGATGCAAAAGTCCACAATGAGACCTCCGTGTGCTCTTCAACGGTCGTGAGGTGTTTCTCACCGACCCGAAAACTCTCACCTCAGATTTCAAACTCAATTTTGGATTGATTTTTCGAGTCAGAATTGCTCAGTGGCCCGAAAGTCTTAAGGTGCGTGTGATTATTTTATTAGTTCATTCGCGTTTGGGGACATTCATGACCAGACAGGTTCACCCTGTTTGTTTTTATATTTGTCTGTGTTGCACTTTACGATTTTTGTGTGACCCAAAATTATCGCTGCAGTAATAGAAATGCAAAAGTCACTACCACAGTGCCACCAAGCATACTGTAGGCATGAAAAATGGGGTTATGTCACATACTATAATTATAGGTGATAAAATATATCCCCCAAGATATAAAAAAAGAATAAATAAGATATAATTAATTAATATAAGGTTGAATCCTATGCATTTTAGCTTCAAACCTACATTCCTATCTCTTGTGTGGACATCTTTATGTTTTACATTTTTACCCCTTCTATGGTGTTAATCACCCTCCCCCTGAACCCCAAGTGATCCCACTTTCATTTCAGGTTGAGCTTCTATCATCAGGTCTGGTTACCCGCACGTTAATATCATCCATCTTCCTCACCATACCCCCTACCACTGTGCACTCGGGAAACGTTCGTCTCGGCCCCACTGAGTTTCTATCTACCCGTGTCGAATCGTTCAACCATGAAGGGGTGGGTAGTAACACCCCGTTTACTCTTCGCCCCAATGACGCAAGCCCCACGTCAATAAACACCAAGGGGGTGATTATAAGCAGTGTTTCATGGAGTCTCGACCAGGATGGTAGGGTTTTAGCCCCCAAAGGGTTCGTGGAGAGAGATGACCCTATTTCGGGGGGTAATCCGTTGAAAATAAACGACCCTGTAATTGCAATTGGGGCTGAGGGGCTACAGGATCCAGACTCGCTAACAAAATGGGTCAAGGAGTCACGGCTTGACCCAAATGATCCTGAAAACGCAGCGCTGGTCCCATTCATGCAAGGGATCAAAGATGGAGAAGGTTTTCCATTTGCTCAGGATTACTTCCGATTAGAACAACTCCAGGTGGGTAAGATGTGTAAAAATGTACAAACCAGGGTAATATATTGGGTTCCGGTTAGTGTATTGTCCATTGGAATTAGAGTAAATTAATTATCTTAGGGTGGTTTTCTCCAAAAATCTCATATTTGGTTTCGAATAAGGTGCTTTAGGACCGTGCTAAAAATCTGTCTGAAACGAGAAATGAGAAATCATTGTGAGAAATGACAGACAATGGAACATAAATAGGGCCCCTATTATAGGGGTATATTTATGAGTTGGTAGATATGTATGTGTTGGCTATACCAAGGACACAAGACTAGAAAGCGACCAGTTTAGAACCTGCAAAACTTCAAGCTAAAGAGGAAGCACTAAACTACCATACCAGTGGTTCTTGATCTTTTTAGCCCCGTGACGTACTCGAAACCAATTAAGAAACTAACGGATGCACTTTGCATAGGAAGTCAAAACAATATGTTAAATACTCAAAAATTTAGAAAAAATATAGAAAATTAAAACTTTAATTTAAATAATTTCATCACTGAATTTTCCACATAACGAAATTACTGTTTCTTAAGCGCTCTTGCTTTTCGGAAGTTAATTTAGAACTAACGCACCATTTGAGATACACTGCACCATACTAATCGGCGAGTAACCCTTATCTGTAATTAGTGGGTATTTGTTGTATCCTATCTTCAAGTGAAATATATCAGAATAGCAATATACATTCTGATGATCAAATCCAGGAAGAATTCAACTTTCTAACGGACGAAGAGTTCTCTCATCTGAATCGTCTTCGGCTCCTACAACTCCGGGACAAAGAGGTTGCGGAGTTCCGTAACATCTCGATGATCCCGTGCAACGAGCACGAGATCACAGAGTCGGCATTCACCACGTACGAGAGGAGGCTCAAGGAGAAAGATTCTCTGCAATCCATCGACACTAAAGGACTGGAGGGAGGTAGGAATCGTTCTTCGATTTTTTCTTCGATATAAATCAACCACCCAAACTGTAATATCTCAACCCAACTTGACTGTTGACATAAAGTGTCTTCGATAACTTTGGTTTTCCTTCTTAACAACAGAAATCCTTTGAAGGAGTACATAAGACACTTTATGTCAACAGTCAAATTGCTTGAGATATTACAGTGTGGCTGGTTGATTTATATCTTTGTGGGTGGAAAACCATGATTAAGTCAAAGTTGCTCAATCTAATATGGAGTATAGCTACGATCCAATAGTTTGGTGGGTTAGTGCCTTTGATTTTATTCCATTAAGATTCGGATTAAATCAAATCCATAATTATCCGACTTGGATAAAGCAATAAAATGCGTTCATTTAAATTCTAAATTTTTAAAAAAAAATTATTTTATTAAAATTCTTCTTACTTATTATGCTTATTTTGCAGTGCACACTCCAATAGTATGTGACAGAAAATTAATCTCTGAAATGATCCTGAGCCCTAGCATGTTAGAAGCTTATATTTGCCCGTGTAAAAAAATCTTCCAAGATTTTTCATTCACAGATAAAATATGTATATCCTATCCTACATGTAGATTGTATTTGCAAAACCTTAATTTCCTCATTTTGAAAGTTTTTTAAGTCCGACTTAAAACAATTGCATATCATAGGTGCTTTGAGCGCTCACCGAGTTGAGGTTTTAAGGTTTCGGCAGAAAGTGAAAGACGCAGTTCTCCACCGTTTCTACACATCAAGACACCACCACACTTTGCAGGTTTGCTATTCTAGAGCAATATTTCATAGCGGTAACCTAATGGTAGATGTGAGGTAATCTCACAATTGTCAAAAGGCGAACGCTTTATAATGTTTCTCCATGTCAGTTGGGCGGTACTGTAAAAATTCAATTCAATTCAATAAAAAATCAATATTCAAATTATTGCAAAAGTACTAAACTGGGTGAAATCGATCTTAGAACCTCTTGAAAAAACCTAAACATTAGTAGTCTTTTGGGACTTCAGATATTCAAAGTTTATCTCAGGAAATTGGAAGAAGAAGAATATTGAATTTTAATTGTGCTAGGTATATTGCAACCACAAATCCGCTGTTAATACAATAAAACGCAAATTGCCTCACAGACATAACCAACTAGCGACTAGTTTCGATTTCACATCTTTTCGGACAATCAAAAATGCAGCGAACCAGACAACCAGTGCCACAAAATAACTACTTTAACAAGACCACTGTCCATATTAGGATATGGTCCACGAGGAACAAATCCCGGACATCGGTACCCTCGGGTCCAGCATGGCAAAAATCGTTGAGCCACGACGACCCCTCAAACCGATCCGGAAAACCCGCAAAAAGGCGACGTCGCAGAACTTAAACGAAGGGTCAGTAAAGATACTAATCAACGTGGTGAGGGGTTATAACATCCCGACGCGGCAATCGGCGCACGCCCACCAACAGAACAGAAGAGGAGCGGTGCAAATTAGCAGTGGATTGTTCACAGGTAAGCAACGTATTTCTAATAGATGAGTGTAGGTAGCCAACTATAAAGATGCATTAGCAGCAGAAGCTGAAAGGGTTTTAGTGCCACGAAATAGCTTGGTGGTTTAGTCTGTCAACTTTAAGCCGAAAGTATGAAGGATTGTAACCGGTCCGCTCACTAGTTTTTTTTCTTGTGCAAGGCAACTGGCACATATACCTAAACCAGGTGGATTAATGCGAGCAACTATACTAAAAGAATGTCTTAATTATACATACATACTGTAATGGCTCCAGTAACCACATTGTGGTCACAAGGTAATCTGACGATTACCCGTGTGAGAATGCTCCCTTATATTTTTTTAAGGTTATCTAACAATTACCTGCGCAATAAAGCCACTTTTATTGTCCCATTTACAGAAATAACCATGAATATTCTATCTTAACCTGACTACAAACATAAGTCTGTCGTTCTTTATTTTACCTCATTCTCACCCAACTTCTAATGCAGGTTCATCACTGATGGCGGGTCAGACATTGGAGCCGAACTCGAAATCGTTTCTGGTATCGCCGTTCGTCGCGGCTTCATTCCAAGACACCGTGGTCACGACAAGTGTCGCGCAAGGTCCCAACCCCAGTTGGAACGAAGAGTTACAACTCCCTTTCTCAGCGCCAAACAACGATTACAGCTCCAGCAACCTGCAGAAAGTTGACGACGTCCTTTTTATTCATTTGTTTGATCGGTGCGTGAGATTTTTAAATTTGCGCCAATGAAAACAGATGGTTTACCTTAAAGATATAACATTTATTCACTCCAATGAAAACACAAAGGTATATCTTAAAGATAAAACACGTATTTACGCCAAAAAACCTATAGATAAATCTTAAAGATATTCGTGCACATATAGCTTCAGCACTGTGGAACTTTACTTGGAAAAGTCTTGATTCCATATTCACTTTAGCAAGTAAACTATGGTTTGAAATGATCATTTTTTTAAACGATAAGATATTTAAAGGTGTAAAGTTAGGAATATCTTTAAAATATTTAAGACGCTTTTCTGTTATATTTATGCAGAAATTAAAGTTTCCTCATTTTTTGGTCTCCTGCGATACGCTTGCTTTTAAAAGAAAAATGGGGTTGCGGTTTGTCATTACCTAATTGTAATAAAAAATATTAGCGAATTTAGCAACTTTAATCAGATATTCTCAATTTTTTAGTCCTTATTTAAATCTCTGTGAAGCTTCTAATGATTTAAATAGTGGGGTTACAAGGTTATATTTTGTTTGATCCCTAATTTTTATACATTAGTAACATACCCCAGGGATTAATAACAATCTTACCCACCAACAACCCCTTTTCACCCCCACAGGGTGACAGAGGATGCCACCCCAACCGACACAGAGGACCCAACCACCATCGTAACCCGCTTGCAGAACTACTGGCTCGGATCGTTCAAACTCCCGTTCTCCACCGTGTACCAACGCGGCAAGATCGACGGGACTTTCAAGATCAAAGTTCCCCCTGTGTTATTGGGGTACGACCTGGAACGGCAGGTCGGCTATGAGCATGTGTGCATGAAGTTAACTAAACCTCTTTTTAGAATAATAAGATACTCATGTTTATTCCTGTCAGTGGGGTAATTCTTCATGTTTTCGAAAATTGTTGCCCGTTTTTTTCATAAGGTTCTGCTTTATGATTTTATCATGGAAACAAAAAATAAACTAAACTAAAGAACAATGCAAATAAAAAAATGATAACCTCATTATGAAAAAATGCTAGTCTTACCACACACAAACCAATATATCTGTTAAAAAAATAACCTCACTATAAAAAAATACCGTTACCATACACACATACACACACACCGATATACTTTTGCAAATACCAATCACCGTCACCCACGCAATACTTTGCAGCTGCCAGCCAACGCAGACATGCACGAGCGGATGGAATCACAATTTATGCAGCAAAGTTCCGGAACCTTTCTCACTATTTTCGTCACCTTGGAGCCTGTACTTAAACCTATGGACCCACCCAGGTATAATTAGTTTATTTCATATTGAAAGTTTTGATCAAATAGCTATCTTCGAAGAAATAAGTGGAAAAAATGTGTCAAACCTTGGTATGATTTTTATGATTTTAGGTTCATAAAGGATGTTTCCAGTGTTAAACGGTTTTTAAGAACAACTGCATTAATTTGTGGTATTCTAACATATTTATGAATGTATTGTTATACAAATGACCTCATAAATACTGTTTACCTGAAATTTCTGCTAAAAAATGATCATACAAAAAGTATTTTTACTGGTAGAAAATTATATCTTACCGGTAATTTGTGCATTTACTTACCCGGTTAGAGAATAAGATATAATATTTACGGTACCTCTAAATACTACAGGACCACATGGAGCGCTTAAATCGCTTGGATCGCTTACTATACTTCGTAATTACAAAAGCCATGATAATAATGTTAGGGTTGGGGTTAAAGTTAGTTCTGGGGTTGAGATTAGTGTTTGAGACAGGGTTAGAATTACTTTCCAAAGCAATCTAAGTGATCCAAGCGCTCCAAGCGGTCCAGTGGTATTTAGAGGCACCCTAATATTTATGTTACTCCTCATGAATGTAAACACACAAGCAATCTTCAGATCACCTTGCGCCAACTCTTGGGTTAATGGAGCTTTTACAGTGCGTTGTGAATGATTCATACAGTACTTTAATTTAATAGAATCCATCATTCCACTAGATTCAGGCAATGTCCGTTAAGTACCTTTTCCGATAGCTAGTGACCAGTTTCGAACCTGTAACTCACCAGATTAATCGGTCAGACAAACCGGTATAATAAACCTGTATCTTGCCAAAGCCTGATTTAAATAAAACTTAAAAATCCCAGGTTAAGTTTTGAGAGCCAAGAAGACCCAGAGTTGCTGGCGAAGTGTGCTGTCTTCATGGCCGACTGCAACAAGCGCTATCCGACCAGGAACGTTAAAACCACTGTGATTGATATAAAGGGGGGGAGTCTGTGCTTATTACAAGGTAATGAATGTGAGGGTTAGCCGTAAAGTTAGGTATATCAGACTACCCTGCCATTACTCAATCTTTATATCATTAGTGTGAAGGAACATTACGCAAAAGTTTGATAATTTTCATTATGGTCATGTTTTGATAATGTAATATTTTTAGTTTAGATCATTTAGGTAATGACTGAAAATCTTACGTTATCACTGTACTGACATTCATGTTACATCAAATAAGGCATGTTTGACCATATCCTGTTATAACTGACCAAACCCTGTCAAAACCGACCATATACCGCTATAACTGACTATATCCTTTTATAACTAACCATATCATGTTATAACTGACCATACCCTATTACAATTGACCATATCCTGTTATAACTGACCATACACTATTATAACTGACCATATTATGTTATAACTGACTGTAATGGTTGTTCTTTCACTATCCTTTTCTAA
The DNA here is from genome assembly GCA_000149265.1 of Ciona savignyi. Lineage (NCBI taxonomy): Eukaryota > Metazoa > Chordata > Ascidiacea > Phlebobranchia > Cionidae > Ciona > Ciona savignyi. The sequence goes on from CH002355.1 coordinate 364,278, forward strand.
CTTACCCCTTTAAAGCAACTAATGTTGATCTTACTCTTATGGATTGTAAAAATAAAACTGTCACCCATCTTATGACATCATAATGCCCTTTCACCCCTTTCCAGATTCATCCGAGCGCTGCCCCCACCCCCGGATTTAATTGAGGGGTTGAACCCAGGTTCGAAGGAAGCCACCGAAAAACTGGCGCGATTTGTGTCTCTCATCCCGTTTGTATCAGACAACGTGACGTACGCTGGGATTTGTGACCTTTGGAGCACTTGTGATCAGGTGGGGCATGCTCTGTTGTTGGTGTGGCATAAGTGATTTATTGGTTGCAAGGCCAGTCTATATGTCTGTTAGTATGGCCCAGTCTATTGGTAGCAAGGTCATCTATATAGTACATAGGCAATACCGTAAAACCTCTATTTGAGCGTGACCTCTATTTGAACGCCGCCTCTAATAGAACGTCACTTTTAAGAAAGAGTTGAAAAATATAGCGCCATGGCGGTGAAATAGAGGTTTTACGGTATGTCTGCGCACACGACTACATGATAAATACAAGTTTTAAAATTCCACAGTTATAGTTGCGATCCAATTCAGCCATGTAAAAATTTAACCAGCAAGAGGTATATAAATGCCTTAAGCTCCAAAATCCCAACTTTTATCTAAGAAAATCGCTGCTGTATTCTTGTATTGCAGGTACTTGGTAGTGAATCGTAGTGAATGAAATTAAAGCATAACACGTCGGGTTATATAGCATGACATGCACGCAAAGAATGTTGCATACCAAAGTTAATGATTATTACATACATGTGGGCATGATTACAGGGCACGCATGATCACAGGGCACAAAATAACTGTCTGGAATCCACGTATTACTACAGGGATAGAAATTAACGCATGTCCACAACAGATAGGATAGAATATTCATTTTTATTCCTGTGAATGGAAAAACGCAAGGGATGTTAACCTTTTGCTCGCACTCACTGTTGCGTTACCGAGGCTATTGCAATCTGTTGTGTATGATTAAGACATTCCTTTAATTTGGTAAAACCCATTATTCCAGTGGGTTCAGGCAACATCTATTTAGTGCCTTGTCTACACAACCAATTAGCTAGCAACCAGTTTCCAACCTGCAAACTTTTTAACTAAAAGGCAATGCACTAACCCACCAAGCTAGTCGATTTGACAAAATAAAATATTAATAAAGCAAGATCATGACTTCCATATTAATAAAGCAAGATTATGACTTCCATATTAATAAAGCAAGTTTATGACTTCCATATTAATAAAGCAAGTTCATGACATCCATATTAATAAAGCAAGATCATGACTTCCATATTAATGCCTAATATTGTTTTCCAATTTCAATGTGCCACCCAATACAATGGGAGGTTACCAGCATCATTTTAACCTCCCAGTTCATGCAAATGCTGTGCGGAGATGAAGAAGAGCACGCGATCCTGCTCCTCAACTTCTTCCTGCATCTCGGGAAGCAGGCGTACCTGGTCCTGGGAGCCGCCGTCCCGGAAGGAAACACCGCGTACGTGTTGACCCTTGATCAAACTGCGAGGGTAAGCTGGGGTTATGAGGGGGGTTACGATAAGCAATTGTTGGGTGAGCATAATCTTGAGTGGAGTTAGGACAAGAAATCGTTGGGTTATTTTGGGTTTCCACAGATTGGGCGGGGTTAAGCATAAGCTATCGCGAGATTACCCCTCTAAATTCATGTGGAATATTAATGGGGTGTTAGCACAAGCTGTCAGATTACACCCTTATTTGTAGTTTTGTATGTGTAAAACACCTTGTACCCAAAGTCGATTTTCATGAGTTGTGTCACTGTGTAGATTGAAAAACTAGGCTTTATGTGGAATATTTTTATCTCCTGCCCAAAGTTGCAGCCATTACAATGTGCGATATATAAAAATATTTAAAATAAAAACCTGCTACAATTTTCCTTATGCGCACAGGATTACACGATCTGGAATGCGAGCACGGGTCAGCAGTATTTCAAGGGGGATCCACACACTCCACTGCAAAGTGTAGGGGCACTCGTAAACGACAAAAACATTTGGTTCAACGTCCAACGGCAAGCAATGCCCATCAGGATGCACTTTGACGTGAGTACAAGCTTATTCTGTCGGTTTTATAAGGTTTAGGTTGTTTCTTTCTATTGACATCCCTAAAATTGTTAGTTTGGGTTTAATGCTATTTATATGGGTTTTTATGCCTTTTATTTGAGGTGTTTGCTATTTCTTTGGTTTTTATTATGTTAGTATGGTAGTTATTGCTGTTAATATTGGGTTATTGTTGTTTGTATGGAGGTTATGAGGTTTAAATTGTGTTTTTGTTGTTTGTATGGGATTTAATTTTATTCAAAAAATCAAAAAAAAGAATAAAACATTGCGTTTCCAAAAACTTTCTCATATATTATTTTAATCATAGAAATAATATATACACAGGTAACAAGGCCGGCGGATTGGAAACCATTCTTCGGAGCCACGGCCACGCCCCTCCCTTCCATCCAACCAGAATCCATTTACTTCCCACCAACCGACCAATCATACGTATCCAATTTAGTTGACGTCATCGAACGAACGCTAAAGGTGATTTTTTTTTTTACAAAATCGGCCTTTTTGATTTACTTATTTCAAGATTGTTATTCTACGAATTTAAGACAAGAATATTATTGTTTTATCAAAAAACGCAAAAGCCGTTATCACACGGGCAATGGGCGGTTTACTGGTGCTAGTATATTACATCGCGAATACGTAATCAATCTTCTTACACGGTTAAATTTGAGTTTAACTCGCCTCCAAGAACATTCGTTATAACACATTCAAAACTTGTCGCTGGCTGGTCGGTTGTGTTCTTGGCCAGGGCACTTAGCTGACTGAACCCAGTGGAATGGTGTGTTCTACCAGATTAAAAATAATAACGTAACCATACACAAAACACTGCAATAATTCCCGTAACCCGACGGTGCGCGCGAAGTAATCTGACTACTACCCGTGTGTTAACCCTCTTGATTTTTTTCATTCACGGTGATAAACATGAATATACTATTCTCATTCATACAATCCGGCCTACAGGATCGAATCGTATCTTGGAGACCACGTCACATCACGAGGTGGAATCGATCAGGAAACTCCATTCTCAGACAAATTGCGAAAGGGCTGGAGGAAAGCATCACGAAGAACGATGGAAAAGGTATGTACTGTTTCATCGATTTAATATAATACTTAGGATTGTTTAAAATGTTTAATCTCCGTTAATAGGAAAACAGGTGACGTAATCACACATATAATCTCTAGATTATCTTGGGAAAATGTAAGGGTCGTTATAACATGGATAATCGACAGTTGGCTGCCTCTCCCTCACCGTCAGGTTATTGGAGCAATTGCAGTGTGTTGTCTAAAAAAATTATTTTAACACACTGCAATGGCTTCTTTAATCCGACAGTGGTCGCGAGGTAATCTGTAGATTTTATGTGTGATAACGCCCCTTACGTTTTCCTAATCACGGGGATAAACATGAAGAATATCCCATAACTGATTACACCAAACAAAAATCCCCTAGGTGGAGCAAGCGAACACAACACGCAAATTCTATCTCAATTGGGCGACGTACGATTCACGGGTTACCCGATGGACCAGCCGTTCACCAACGTCGAGTCGATCGTATCGGCCGTGCGAAGTACAGAAGTCCACAAAATCCAGGACCCTGATGTTGAGTTTTCTATGGCCGTTCACATCCACGCCTACCCCTCATCCGTTCTAGCAGTGTGGGTTTACGTGGCCGCCATAGTCAACACACGCCGTCATAGTTTATAGTTCCTCCATCGTGCTATTTTGTCAACTATTTAGTAGTTTTGTACTTTTTTATCGACAAATCCAAACTTTTATTTTTTTAACCTCATTTTTATTAGTCCGTTTAGCGTTCTTTATATAAACATTTTGATATTTTACTTGATATATTAATTAAAAGTCGTGATACACAAAATCTGTTTTATATTTTAAAATCTTTCTAAAAAGCCATGTTTGACAAAAAAGATGTTCTGTTGAACTAAAGAGTTTTAAAAACTTCACATTTAGGCTTTATCCGTGTCTCTAATTAAGGGTTGACACAAAATTTAGACTTTAGTAAATTTAGACCTCAAGTGTTGTAGGCTTAAAATTCGGTCTTTCTTTTTACTTGTATGGTTTTTGGTGTTTATATTCTAGGTGCCTAAGCTTGGCACTTAATCTGTTCTAAAGTCCCCTAGCTATTAATCCAATATGTGACGCCACATATAGCAATCCGACTACGTCACGGAATGTTTATTTTATTCTTGATTACTTGCGACCATAACAAAACACGCATGTGATGACTAGGTCAGTATATGCGGGAGTGACTTAATAAACACCAAAATTGCTGCTTGTATTGACGCGCACGGCTTTTAAGGGCCACGATTTGAAACCGTATATATTTATAAACCGCATATTTGATACACTTCTACAATTAGGGGACAAAAACATGTGGATTTAGTTCTACATATTATATATGCTTCATATTTAGTCGAGCTTTTTAATCATGAGTTTAACACAGTAATGGGGCGGATCTGCATCTTTCATGATGTGATTTCCCGTGACTGGATCAATGTAATCTGCAAATAATATTTCATTCTTCTCAGAAAGGCCAAGATTCTTAGCTATTCGCTGAGTGTAGATGGACGAGGGCTCGCCAGTTATATAACCACACTTCAACTCTCTGGCTACCAACTCCAACCTAAGGAAAAAATACGGGATTTAATGATTTATATTTTATCGCTCTGAATGGGATAGGATAATCTTGTTTATCCCCGTGAATGGGAAAACGCAAGGGGAGTTTACACAAGACTAAAAAATAATAAAACCAAAGAGAGTCTTATCGGGATAACGCGAAAAGGAGAAAGAAAGGGAAGAGGTAAATAACTAGAGAGTGTCAACCACGTGTTAACCATCACTATTTGTAAAACACATGTTGTATAACCTATACATGCTACAGGGTCCCTAACCACAATTTGTATTTTATACACTAAGTATGTAGTTTTTGTTTCTGCAAGCATAAACGCATGGGTCCCATAGTTAACATACCAAACTTCTTTTCCATGTTTAGTTAAATAAAGAACAAACGTCTTAAATTTACGAACATTTTAACAAAAATGTTTTAAATTATAGCTTCTTTTCAAGCGCTGTATAATGAAAGAAAGCTAAATTCCCCAAACAGCCCGATTTAGTTTTTCATTGTTTCAGGGAATTCCCCTGGGTTTAGTAGATAAGTTTTTACATAAGTAAGTCATGCTATGTAACAATTCTTAAAGTTTTAATCTGATTTGTCGACTTCTTGTTGGAGATGTCGGTGCGATAGGCTATGGCATGCCTGTCACAATCACAATTCAGAAACATATCTTCGTTTTCATGGAAATTAACCTATAAGTAAATGTTTTCATTTTTTTTAATTGGAACAGAGTGTCTAATGTTTTAACATTTTACCGAATTTTAATAAAATTAGAGCAGCCGTTCAAGCGCTATGGCTACAAAAAAATCTAAAAAAACGTTTTGGTGTTTAACGTCTGAGGGGAATTCCCCAAGATTCATTACCCAAAATTTTGGCTTCTGCATATATAGACCATGTTGTCTTACAAATGTCCAATTTTCATTGCGATTTCATTACTCCTCTTGGTAGATGTCGAGGCGACATGGCATTCTTGTCATCATGATTTAAGAACATATCCTATTTTTTGGGTATTTCCCTTGGTAATTTTATTATTTCTTTCAAGTGTTAAATCAATGACTAATGCACTTACATTCCACCAAATCTAATTTAAATTGTAACAGCCGTTCACGCGCTATTCCTAAAAAAGTATATTTTTTAGAAAAAAATAGCGTTTTGGTTTTTAAGGTCTAAGGGGAATTTTCCTAGATTTATCACCCAAAATTTTGGTTTCTGCATATCTCGACCATGTTCTCTTACAAATGTCAAATTTTCATTGCGATTCCATAACTTCTGTTGGTTGATGTCGGGGCGACATGGCGTGCCTGTCACAATCATGATTTGAGAACAAAATCCTATTTTTTAGGGTATTTCCCTAAGTATTTTTTTTATGTTTTTTAAGCGTATAATCAGTGACTAATGCACTTACATTCCACCAAATTTGATTCAAATTGTAGCATCCGTTTAAGCGCTATGACCAAAAAAGGCTATTTTTTTAGAAAAAAATACCGTTTTGGTTTTTAACGCCCCAGGGTAAGTCCCCTGAGTTTATCACCCAAAATATTAGTTTCTGCATATCTAGACCATGTTGTCTAAAAAATGTCACATTTTCATTAAAATTCCATTACTCCTTCTCGTAGATGTCGGGGCGACATGGTATGCCTGTTACAATTATGATTTAAGTACAAAAGCTTCTTTTTTAGGGTGTTTTCCTAGGTAATTTTTTTTATTTCTTCCAAATGTTAAATCAGTGCCTAATGCACTTACATTCCACCAAATTTGATTAAAATTGGAGTAGCCGTTCAAGCGCTATGCCACAAAAAGCTAAATTTTTCATAAAAAATACCGTTTTGGTTTTTAACCTACCAGGGGAATTCCCCTGAATAAATCACCCAAAATTTTGGTTTCTGCATATCTAGACCATGTTGTCTAGCGAAAGGCTAAGTTTTATTACGATTCGATTATTCCTTCTGGTAGATGTCGGGGCGCCATGCCATGCCTGTCAAACCTTTGACGAAAAAAAAAAAAAAAAAAAAAAAAAAAAAAAAAAGAAAAAAAAAACGGACAAAAACAATATGTGTCCCATTTTTCCAAATGGGACCCATAATAATACCAATACCAACTGTAAATAATAAATTGGCGGACTTCTGCCTCGTTCAAAAAATACATTGTGCATCCACCGCCGATATATTCAGTTCGGTTGTCGGTGATTTTTTTGCAAGCAAATACTATTAAATACCACATAACAGTTACCAACCAGGCAAATCAGTCCTAAAGAAAGATAAAGAGATAACTTCTATCATAATAATTTTATGCTACTGCTAAGAATACGGGAATACATATTTAACTATCTGCTGTTTGGATTTCTATTTAACAAAATGAGCAATCAAAGTTGGGTGATGAATAATTTCGAGGTGGAAGACACTCTGAAGATAATTCCCCAAGATTGTAGATGTTTACGAAGTTAACATACATGATGTTGTTAAGCATTGTAGATTACCTCTTTCCGATTTTCGTCATTATTCCTTTGTTGCAATAGGAATCCTTAGTGGTTGATGCAACAACACAAAGACATAAACTTTCCCCAACGTAAGAAGCAATACCTTTGTTTAAGATGTCCAGTATTCTCTGTCAAATAATACTGTATGGTAATATAATAATACCATAGAAACGGAGGTGACACTGATTTTAAAGAATTTCTATGTTGAAAATAAAGCCCTGTCCCTGTGCCAGTGTCTCTAATTGGCAGAATATTCACATTTTATTCATTCGACAGATTGCCTAACACCGTAGGCCTTGGCTATTGCAATTTTATGTATATGGTTGGGGCGTTTCCTCAGTTTTAGTATAACCCAGCGGTTCCCAAACTTTTTTGTTGGCGGCGCCTTTTGTAAACTTATTAAACCTTGCGGCTCCCTCATGAAGCCAACATTTTTAAACTGCATGTATTGTATAATGTATATTCAGACTATAGCATGCATTTGGATAACCATTCAAATTCTTTAAAACTATTCACTAAACTACTAAAATGACGAACAGTCAATTAATGCAAAGCAGTTATTTGACAAACCATTATTCGAAAACAATGCCATGTTAGTGAGCAAATAGTGGCATATAACACCAAACAATGGATTTTACAAGTAAAACGAATGCTGTATGCCAGTGCATGGGGTTGCACACCAGGCTGAAACATCTCCAATTAACGTTTTACTAGTATAACACAGATGTACTGTTTTTTTTGTAAAAAACAATAAAAGTAGCAACTTCCGCATGCTTTCGTGGCCCCCCTGGCAAAATCTTGCGGCTCCCCAGGGCGCCGCGGCGCCCGGTTTGGGAACCGCTGGTATAACCCATTAATCTACCACATTTCAAATGAAATAATAGGTTCCACTAAATTAAGGGAACGTCGGAATTATACAAAAGACAGTGCAGTAGCTCCGGTAATCCAACGGTGGGCGCAAGGTAATGCGACGATTGCCCGTGTGTTAACGCCCTTTGCGCTTTCCCTTTACAGAATATACATGATTATCCTATCATATTTAAGCACTGTCCACTAAAGGGTGGTATGCAGAAACCTCGCTCAAGCTTAACCCGGGATAATTTTTTTAATTTATTGGCTTTGTTATCATGTAATGATATATTTATGCTATAGAATAATGACGTTAATGCGTTATAGTTAATTCTAATAAAACAAATTCGAACAAAATTGTCCTAAACCACAAAGGAAAACCAAGCAAGTGCCTTTTGACCTGGGCTGCTTGAGGTACCCAGTCCAGCCTGCTGCTCTAACCAAATTCGTCATATTCCAGGGGTTTATTTGATAAAGCAGGCCAGAGGCTCTTCCCCAGAATCAGAATTTTGGGTCAAACAAGCAAATAAAAAAAAACAACACTTTTAAAATACGCGCGTAAAAAGTTTGATGTATCACCGAGAAGGTCGCTCAACACTCGGCGTTCGGAGAAGATGGGGCAACGCTAACCTAGCTAATTTGGTTGTAAAACTCAGAAGTGCTTTTTTTAATTTTATAATATCTTAACAAAAGTATGACTAATTCAATCTTACCTGTCTATACTTACCTTCTCTATCGAAAAAAAGGGTATTTTAAAAACAAAACCTGCCCATAACAAATTTTGTTTTTTTAGCCTAACAAATACCTTCCGCCATTTTAATAACGTTTCATTACAAAATACTGAAACGAAAGAAATGTCGTCTGCCAATTGAAAAATGCCAGGAAATCATGACACCGGAACGGTCAACGAACAAATGAAAGACATTTTTTTCTACGCAATCGCCGACAATGCGACAGAATTACGTCATTATTTGCCTTTTTCTTTTGGCGGCTTCTCTCAAGTCCGGGTTAGCTGAGCGAACGTTAAGTGAGGTTTCTGCATACCGATCAAGATTTTTTCTTAATCCCGGGTCAGCTAACCCGAGATCCTGAGCGAGGTTTCTGCATACCACCCTAAGTACTTAAAGACACCGTTAAGCGTAGTTCTAACCGGTTAGCTTTTGGCTGCCTGCAGAACACCGACGCTCTGATCGAAAAAGCTATATAAAGTCTATCCCGGACTGATCTTTCAATACGACCCCAGCGGTCTGTTCAAGTTGTTTTGTGATATAATTTTTTTCATTTTTCAGTCATATTAACAGGATGTTGCCAAAAATGCAGTAAACAAACGTTGACTAATGTTATAGTATAACCCATAAGCTAAGACTACAGTAGCCCCCGTTATAGGTAATAGCTTCGCTTTCGTTTAAGTTTCCGTTCAGTCGTTTGTGTAGACTAGCTTGGTGAGTTGATGTGTTGCAGATTTGAAACTGGTTGTTAGCTAGTCGGTGGTAAGTTTGGGCAAGCGATTAACGAAAAAATATATTAATGGGGTTATGCTAAATTTGAATGAATGTCTCAATCATGTACAACACTTTGCAAAAGAGCGCCCATTGCGTGTTCGCGAGATAAACTATAACGATTGCACATGTAATAACGGCCCTTGCACTTTTCTATTGGCGGTATTAAAACATAATTATCATACTCTACTTAAAGTAGAAAAATAAAGCATAGTATTGTATTTACTCTTTTCTTACCCTATAAGACGACACTTCAGATAGGGGTTTCTGCTCTTTGTCTTTATTCACGCGATAGAGTAAACAGAGCATTATTCCTACATCTTCTCCGGTTTGTTTATCGTAAGCGATCAATGACGCGTTGTCTTGAATGCAATTCTAAAAATTTGTGTTAATTGCGTTTTTCCGAATGTAATTCTAAAAATACATTAGTTTAATAGTCAAAAATTATTTAAATAAAATTTCATTTTTCTCCACTGGAAACACTTCATTTCAAAAATAATTCCGCATCATTTTCTATTTAAAACGAATTCAAATCTTGATTCTAAAATGGACACTCACGGATAAGCGGATAAAATATATATCAACGGTATTGACTCACTTTGGTGTATTCATCTACCAGAAAGGCAGAAATCTCTCCAGGATACTGACGTTCCATCGCAGCGGCTATTGGTTCTCTTGGTAGATAGTAATTTAGCACGAAATCTAGCATTACATCTCTATCTGCAGCGGTCAACCGTCGGCAACCTATTTGTCCAGGTACCAAGTCTTCTTCAATGGTACCTTCTGCCATATTAAACCTTGCGCTTAATTTGAAGGAAAGGTTAAACATTAAATCAGTATAGGCCAAGTATATTACAATAAAATGTTTCAGTCTATGTTATATGTAATTGTTTAGCGCTTAAGCCTTTCATAAATCTCCTCATTGATATTCATGATGGTTTTTTTTATGATTTTAAACAATTTATATCTAAAAATAAGCACAACTTCGTACTTGCACTGCTATCACGTCCTTACTGAGCGATGTTCAGGAAGTCGCCAAAAAATGACTGTTCGGCTGTGTTTACACAACAAGATACTGTTTCACATTTTGTTATTATATGAGTCTATTCCAGAAGAGCATGCTTATCGTATTGGCATTGTCTTTGTTATGTCAAACGACTGGCAATGAAGCATTGTAACCACAGACTCCTCAAAGGAGTTTATGATTCCAACGTTACCATAAGAAAACGTTATTAAACAATAATAGAATATACAACATATAGATTACACTTGTATTGTAGTAGAAAAATTGCTATAAATGACCAATATGTTTTATTTATGACGATTTTTACGCAAAAATTTAAAAAGCAATTTTAATTGATTTTTGTTAAAATGTTTGTAAAAAAACTGTTACGTCTTTTCGCGGTCCCTACCATACCAGGTAGCACAACAGGACTTCTCGTTATAAAAACGACAACAGTAACATATCGTTCTTTAAATTTAAACTTGTATTCCAAGTTTTTACCAAAATTTGTAATTTTTAAAATATTTTACACAGTAGGCTGCTTTAACTTGTGAACTTTACTTCTTATTCAAATAGAAAATAGTACAACCGTTTACTTCTAAAAAACTCCCAAATCTTTTATTAGGAAGATAATTCGCTTTCTATAACATGTTATCATTATGACTCATTTGGAAATTTAAAATATACTCCCTATGGTAAATATATGTTGAAGTTATTTCAATGTAACACGAAGCTAAATTAATTTAAAAAATATCCTTATTAAATGTTTATGTCGTGTAACTAAAAGGACTTCTGGTACAAATTAATGTAAACCTGTTCTATGATTTCTACAACGATTATAGGCTAATTCTCCTAAAAAATTAAGCTATTCGGAAGTAATACTAATACGGTAAAGGATACAGAGCTCACGTGTTAAAGGGAAGACAGCTGTGATTGTTGTCGATATTGGGTAGCTTAAAAAAAGTTAGCTTAAATGATTCACCCGTCACGGTCATTTATTATACATTTTGTTGTGACAAGAAATCAGTCATTATATTTAACAAAAAAAACTGGAATATACGGTGCATCAGGTCATGTTACACCTAAATTGTTTTGGTTTAGGTAAGTCCTGTTTAACAGAGTCCGACAGTTTCATGATTTAAGGTGGAAAAATCTTAAAACGTAAAAAACTATTAGAAATTTGTTCAAAGGAATCCGGTCCATTCGGACTAACCGTCGGGTTGCTACAGCTATTGTAGTGTGTTACGTATGATTGACGTTCCTTCAATTTACTAGAACCCATACGTCGCAGTAACATCTATGTATATACATAATATAGACTTGTTTGCCAATGGAGGATTGACCATTGTTTTCATTATATATGGGAAACTCACGAGATTGTGTTTGTCTGAAGTTATAGGAGGCGTTCAACTAATTATTTTCCCTATCTCTCCAATGCAAACTGACCTCACAAAAACGACTGTCACTTAAAATCCTGACATAGGAAGTCTTAGATTTTTTCACAATTTAAAATTGAAGCTTATATCTGCAACCTAAACTCAAAACCCTACAAAATTTTGTTTAAAAATTTTGAGCCCATACCCCTTCGTACATCGGCAACTTTTTTCCAACAAAACAGCTAGCAGATGCACATTCAACACCTTTATTTTACAAAGCACTGCTCCACGATTACAAAACTTTACAGCTAAACGAGAACACCGGCGCGCAGCCTAGCACATGCTGCTTTCAACAAAACAAACATTGGGGAATCACCACCATTGTTACTCAGCAAAACACTAGTTTAAAAACAATGACTCATGGAGGGTACCACACGTCACATCCTGCCGTTCATAGAGGTCTTAATTGGTTATACGCCATCTATACAAGTGATTTATACAAGTAGTAATGTAATAGGGTAGTTTTGGTGTCATCAAATTTCTAGGGGATTCCCGGGATACCTGAAAGAGCAATACAATAATTAAGCATTACTACATTAAAATTAACAATGAGTTATCTAATACAGTCGGCTAACAACGAATATCGGCTGACTAAGAATATCAGTCGAGAAAAAGCTTAAAAGTTGTCATTTTTGTATGTATACCTTAGTCGAGAATTTCCGGAGGTCAACTTACACCACTCGGGTAAAAGTAATTTTCGGTTTTAGAATAGATAGTAGCGATTTTTTCTGAGCGATTCAGTCAAAAGAATCCAATGTCTGGCACAACTATATTGACCGAAGAGGTTGAGGTGATATCCACAGATGGCTTAAGCTCGTCGGAACTCGCAAAATTATTTTTAATACCTCCCAGTCGGTGGTCAGAAGATGGGGTGTTTGCTTGGATGCAGCATGTTTGTGACCAATTTGATTTGGACACATCTACGGTAAGTTACCTTAACTCTTTCACTCCCGGCCAAATGCATTAATTTAAACATGCTGTCCCGCAGTGTTTTTTACAATTTTTGGTCATTTTCAAATTAGCACAGTTTTTCTCAAATTTATGCTATGATTTAATATTTAGTATGGTTGGAAAGATAATTTATTCCTCTTTTAAACAAACCGCACACCTAGAATCTACCTCCAATAAAGAATATATTATGTAAACTTTAGTGAACACCACTTTTTATGTAAAGAAAATTCTGCTCGACTTTGAAAATTTTGAGGTGCACTGACAAACGAAATACTCACTAATTATTGGTATGCCCAAATGATATGAAAATTGGAATGTAGATTGTCTAATAGTTTTTGTACTCAGGAAAATGTGAACTGTATTTGTATCTTCAGTAGTTTTTTTTACTATTCCTAATTGAAATTTTCCTTTATTCTAACTATATTATGAAAAATTGAACCAAAACGCATTGAAGTTTTTAGTTTTGTAGAACTAAAATAGTAAAAAGTATAAATAAGAACAGTGAGGGAAGTGTAAAAAGGGCATACAAAAGCAAACAAACACAAATACTATATCCAATATTCTTCAAAGCAGGGCACACCGAACTAGCTAGTCTCGCCGCCTTTTTCTTTATCGTGCGCTCAGCAGGCCCAGCTGGATTCATGCTTTGGTGAACACGAAGCATAAACGCCTGCTGCGAAAACGTCACCAACGCTCTCCTTTTTTTCTCAACGGCACGAAATTCACAGAGAATGTAAAGAAATACTTGCTTGACAAAAAGAGCTTCTCCGCAAGTTAACGCGACTCCTATTGGCTGAGTTAGTCACTTGTAAATTCGTGTAAAATCGATAGAAATAAGAGGCGAAGCCTTGAAAAAGAAAGGCTATCACTCCTCGCATTTTTAATATTTCTCCACGAAAATTACAGAGAATAAAATATAGGGTTTCCTTGATCGAATGAGCCATAGCTGAGGTCTCTACCATTACGCATTGCGGAGAAATCGTTTTTTAGATTTGCACCCATTTATGTACAGGCGGGATACCATGTTTTCCCACCAACTCGCGATATATGGCGAGTTGGGACGGAAAGAGTTAAAGAAGTGGTTATTTATAAGACCAAAGTCATCTTATTTTAAAATATAAATCGTTAAACAATGTAAGAAGTTTTTCCCCAAAATTAAGGGTAAAACTATACAGAGGAAAGCGGAAAGGAGGAAAACTGCACACTAAAATGAAGCTTAGGGCATTAGAGCTAGTTTTAAACTTGGGGTTGGAGTTAAAGTTAGTTCTGGGTTTGAGTGCCTCTGGCTGATTGTATTCTAAATGGAAAAATAGTTTAAGCAACATTCTTGACTCCTTTTGACCACCACAAATCTTGGATGGTCCAACCCTTTGTATAGTTTCTGTTTTTAGTTTTATTTCTTTTATGTTACTTAATTTTATTGCCTGCTTATTTTATCTGTGGTTTAAAAGTTTATTTTGTAATATAAATATTGTGTTAACTATGAAGTGTGTCTTGAATAATTTCCTTGTTACAAATTTATTAGTATGTGGATAATCAGTGAATTGATTAACAATAACAGTGTGGGTAGTTAGCTAGAAGGGAAAATTGAAAGGTTGGAAAGAGGGTATATAGAAGGGGAAACTGAAAAATAAAATGTAGATCATGGCAATAGAGTTGGCTTTATTGCTGGTTTTCATGATAGGGTTAGAATTATATGTCATACTCAAGTATGTACTTTTATCTATTCCCTTTTTTTCTCCTCAGTATTGCCCTAGCATAGGCGGAGAGTTTTAAAATGTTGCGGGGTTGTGAATGCAACAACACGGGCAGTAGATAGGGGTTGCGAATGCAACGACATGGGCAGTAGATAGGTTCGGCCCGCACATTTTTGTTCATTTTAACACTTAAATTAGACGTTTTAAATGCGTTTACGCATTTTAAATGCGTTTACGCATTGAAAAAATGTCTAAATTAGAATGGAATACACGCTTAGTTTGTTGTAGGTTAAAATAATTAAAATATGTTTTCCGCTTTCTCCGTTTGTCTTTAGTAAGTTGCGTCACAATTATTTACTTGCCCTTAAAAGGTCAACCCTGATCTGCATTTTTTGAAAATCCGCCGATCAAAGGAATAAATACCGCCATTAGTTGAGGTTGCGTACAAAAATTGAAACATTTCGAGAAAGGCGTAATTTAGTCAAGGTTCAAATTTCGAGATAAATATTTCTAGAATTGGTTTAAACAACCGTTTTGCGATTTGTTCTATTAATATTTATTATTGGGTCTAATAGGTTATTATGTTTCTGTTTATTTATGCGATGCTTTATAGTTTTTTAACGGTTACGTTACGATGAGTAGTATAACTTTGGTTGTAATACGTAATATTGAGTTAAAAATCAAACAATCAGCGTGTGAATGGTTGTTTAAATTTACGTTGACAATCAAACAATCGACGTGTGAATGGTTGCTTATATTACGTAACAATCAAACAATTCACGTGTGAATGGTGGTATGTATAATTGAAGTTTATTAACTAACTGTGATTATCTGTACCTGTTTTGTTACTGGCACACAATGCGTAAAATAGAAACAACCCAATTACGCCCAATTAAATGTGGGAGGTAAAGTAACCTTTCGAACGGTTGAACGGTTATAATACTTATAAACGCGGCAACGGTTATAACTACAAGTAGACTAACGTAAAAGTCATCGAGTTGCCGAAAATATTTAAAACGATCGAAAACTTTTTAATTTTTAGATAATGAATTTTAGCCTCCAAATTCCAAGGGTTGCCTTGCAACCCCGTAACTTGCCCCCCCTGTGCCCTAGCAATCACTGGTTTCTGTCCTTTCACAGTTCGTTTGATGATATGATGTTTTTAAACAGATAAAACGTTTTTTTTTTTCGTGGTACTATTTCAATGTTGTTGTAGTTTTCATCACAATTTATGCAACATTAGTTTCCTTCATTGACCACCAAGTAACTACTTAAATTTAAGGTTCAACTCAAATATCTTGGAAAATCAGCCAATGAAATAATCAATAAATACACAGAAATATTAAAAAGGCATAACAAAAATGCAAAGAATTGAATTTTTTATAATAGAAATAAAAGGAAACACTATTTCCTCGCAGCTAAAAAATTTGCATATTAATGGGAAGGAGCTTCAAATGTTAAGTCAAACTGAGTTTGAGAAACGGATTCCTTTTGGAAATATCCTTTGGGCCCACTTGCAATTTCTCATCACTTGTCGCACATCAGGTGAGTTCTTTCTAAGTTAGTTTCAAAAGCTTTTACACATGACCATTTTAAAGTAATTTAAGAAAAAAATTAAATGTGAATTAAAGTTAAACATCATAATTAATTGTCATAGTCAGAGCATTACATATCACAGTTGTAAACCTAGTAAACGAGGGGAGCTAATGACACCTACACCATGACCAACTATGTCTTAAAATGTCATTTATACTGTTTCACTAAAAATCAGAACTAAAATTTTACATTAACCATAGGTCCATAGCAACATCTAACATGCATATCGTAATCTAACATGCACTATTGTACCTGTACTAGGATTGAATAGTTAGGTTTAGGTATAGACGACGTAAAACACAGGGTGTTTAATCACTCAGACATTTACTCTATGTCATGGTTTTCAGAGCTATTTCAATGTGTTGCATATGATCAAGAGGGTTTTTACTGCTTTTGTTTACTGCATTAATACAATTGCTTCCCCAATGGCAAAACTAATTAGCAAGCAACTGGTTTCGATCCAACAACCTTTTCGGTTGACTCTCTCACTTGCTTAAATTGCCGTTAAAACCAAAATGCATCAACCTTTTTAGTCTTTAAATAATATAAAAAATATTATTCAATTTTATAAATTTGTGTGTTTTCCCAGATAACCCTGAGCTCACGAAATATGGCATGGTTAACAAAGCTGTAATTCCGAGCATTAAAAGGCGTTGCAACGAGCCCCACAACAGTGCTGGTAAGATGTATTGTATTTAATCCAGGTTACAGGAGATTCTTTGTTGGAAGTCTATAGCTACAATTTACAAGCATGGTTCCGACAGGCAAGCCAGTGGCCAGGACATTGGGTCGAATTACTTTTTCATTCTAGTCATTTGAAATTAAGTGCTTATGGTAATGGCATGTTTAAAAAAAAATAAAAAATAAATTTTAATAGGAATTGTTTTTATTTTCAATCAATTAACAGTTAAGTTTTTTTAAATTAAAAAGTAAAATTTATTCATCAAACATACATATTTTTTATTGAATTAGTACCAGTATGAAAATTGTTTTGTTTTTTTTGCTTTCTCTTTAAATATATATTATGGAGTTTAAAAACTTTGATTCAAAATGACTGATTCTATAATAATTCTATAAACCAAAGTTAAAAGAAAGACATCCCTATTTATAAATTTAAATACCAAAACCATTTTAGGGACTCACCCCCTTTTTTACAGGCAACTGTTACTATTTGTATGAATTCCTTCTCGCTCTCCTGCAAGACCCGCTGACGTGCCCGCACCTTATTAGATGGTTGGACATCAAACTCGGGGTGTTCAAACTAATGAAAACAAAGGTCGTATCCTGGATGTGGGGACAACATAAAAAGAAACCAGAAATGAGTTACGAGACACTGGGGCGATCATTAAGGTTAGGGTTTATTTCATAAGACCAGGTCAACTACGGTTTGATGGCATTTTTAAATAATATAAATATTGTGTTAACTATGAAGTGCCTAGTATAATTGCCAAGCCGCACAGACCAATCTGTAAGTGTGTGGGTAATCAGAAGATTAATCAATGGGTTAAATAACAATAACACATGTGGGTGGTTAGCTAGTAAGGAAAATTAAAAGGGTAAAAGAGAGAAATAGGAGGTGAGAAATTAAACGATAAAATATCTGGTTTGATGGTATGCTTCATTCTCTTTGTGGTTAAGCACATGTCTTTAATGTCCAGGTTTTAGATTCAAACCTAAATCATCACTTAACTTATTGTTGGCCCAAAGGATAGGAGGATAGTAATTATCAGATTCCCTTGCACCCATTGTCAGGTTAATTTTTAAAGCTATTACAGCACTGCAGTGTATTGTAAGTAGATATGATTGAGATATGTTTTTAATGTTTTAACCCAATCACTGGGTTTCCAATAATACAACGGGACAAGCTAGCTGCTGGTTTCTATCCCACGATCTTCCGCCTAATAGCTGGTTAGATTACCAAGGAATTTCAAATTCCACATCATCTTTTTGAATGGGAATAGACTGCTTATTAAGAGTGGGTATTTTAATTTTGTTAAACAAATTTCATTAATCCACGCTTCTACATAAAGTTAAGTACTGTTGACATAATATTACTAATCAGCTGGAGATAATAAGATTCTATGTTAAATAGTGCTAAATCTAGCACGTCAGTGGTTTAGCCCAAGTGCTTGTGTGTATCTGATAAATTGTTAAAACATCAACGACTTTGACCATGTGTGCCAGGGCCACTCGGAATGTCTTAGATTAGGGTTTGTTGTTTTACGATACCAGTATGGCTACACTTAATATAAATTTTCCCAATCCAAAATGGAATATTTATCATCATCACTTTACCGTTGTTGAATAGTTAAGTTTAGTTTATACTTTGTTTCCACGAAAAAATGCAAAGCAGGTTAAATACTAATCCCAGACCCCTTTCTGCACCCAGGTACTACTCTCAAAAGGGAATCCTTCGAAAGGTCATCGGTTACCACTTGACTTATCAGTTCAGATTTTTGCCCAAAAACCTAAAAGTCGTGCCCAGTCTGGAGAAATGCTCAGAAGAACAAGAGATACAAGGAGCTAGAGATGAATGGCCGCCATGTTTGTCATCTCG
The DNA here is from genome assembly GCA_000149265.1 of Ciona savignyi. Lineage (NCBI taxonomy): Eukaryota > Metazoa > Chordata > Ascidiacea > Phlebobranchia > Cionidae > Ciona > Ciona savignyi. Next base: position 383,079 of record CH002355.1, read on the forward strand.
GCTTAAAGCGGTCGCTTTAAATGAAGTATTTCCGCTCTCAGTCGGAACTCCTAACCTCGCTTTACTTTATAAGACAGTGACTACGGCGAATGCTTCCCAAAACACCCGTCACGAGACCACCCAAGACATCCGGCAAAAAGTGATCCACGTTTTCAAATTATCACCGCAAGGTGTCGTTTCCGAAGTACAACTCACTCCTGAGCCTCAAATCTCACGGCCTGTTAAAATACTGCGTCTTTCAAATGACATTTTGCCACAACCAAAACTGCCCGAACGTTCCACACCCAACGAGTCACCAGGTGTTCTTCAAGCTCGGTCTATCCTGCCTAAAGACAAATTTGTGTCCTTCTCGAGGGTTCCAGTAAAGTGTACTTCAGCCGAATCCGCCAAATTCCTGTTTGCACGGAGTGGATCCGGCTCAGTAATGTACAACCAAGCAGAGTTGAAAAATAGCAAGTGTTCCGTATCGGTCAAATACAGCGGCAACGATCAGGTTTTTGTTGACGAAACGAAAAACAGGAAAGTTCAAACCGCTCCAACCTGGGTAAGTGTGTGAGAGTTGCAGTGTTAACTGTTTCCGAGAATGGAAATGGAAAAATTGGTGCTATCTGACTAATGGAGCTATATTTAATAGAATAGTTTTAAAAGAACCGATAAATCGACCTGGTTCAGGTGATGTCCGCCAAGTGCTTTGCACAATTAATGGGTTTAACAGATTAATTGGTTTACTGAATTAAAGGAACGTGTGAATCATATACAACATACTGCAATAGCTCCGGTAACCCACCGGTGGGCGCGATGTGATCTGACTGCCCGTGTGTTAAACCCCTTGGTTTTCCCGTTTACAGAGATAAACCTGATACCTGAATATCCTATCCATGGGTATCCTTTTCCTATCCTAACCTGCCAACCTTTACTTTTCACCCCAGCACACCTACATTATTTTTGCAGGTTCCCGAAAAGTTAAACTTGATTGACCATTGGAGATTATTGTCTGAACAGCCAATTGATTTGTCAAAGTCCAACACTTATGTGCAATCGGTTCGTTCTTTGATTATTACCCAATATAAAACAGACACAACTAATGTTTTTTAAGTTAATAATCCAGTAGACAAAAAAGCTCTTGTCATTACGGGTGCATTACGATATATTACTGTTAATTTTTGTTACTAAGTAAGGGAAGGATCCTAATCACATGTGCAATCAAATAATTTTATAAAAGGAAAGGATATTTATGTTTATCTGTGTCAATGGAAAAATGCCGCGGTTCTTACACTGGCAACCGCTTGATTACCTCGCCAATATGTAGGGAGCTTTAAAACACTCATCGCATCAGATTGCCTTGTGCTCATCGTCAAGTTACCAGAGCTTTAAGTACTAAAACCTTTTATTGTTTTATTCAACATTAACTATTGGGTTAATGTGATGTCCGATCAATGCCTTTCTCAACGACACAACCATTTAAGCAACTCGACTGGTTTCGAACCAACAGCCTTTCAGCTGAACAATAACTAAAACATGTCTACATGACAACAATAAGAAAGGCAAATAACCCTTTTAACCACATTGTCAGCCGAAAAGATTAGAGTGTTAGTACGTTGCCTTTCAGCCCAATGTTATAGACTCAAATTTTTCCGTAGCTTGGTGGTTGTGTTATTGCGCTGGGCGGACATCGTCCGGCATAATGGGTTATAAAATCTTCTAAAGCATGTATGCAACAAAGCAATAGCTTCGTTAAACCCATAGTAGACTTAAATATTCTAACGGTGGCCCGTGCTTTAGCGGCATACCCTATATAATATACAGGGTATGCCGCTAAAACACGCTGACTTTGTTTCTTTTATTAATAAAATAACTTCTTTCAGGACCGCGAAAAACCCTCTTTCTTTGAGCCGAACACGCGCGTCGTAACACCCCGATTGAACCCCACCGAGGGACTTTTGAACCTTGAAATCGATCAAAACGACTACGAACGGTCGATTAACGTTGACGACAAGGCCACAAATGTATCTACTTCACCAGAACATCAATGCAGTACGAAACACATTCCGGATATTGATATTGAAACGCCAACGAACACAGTCCCGCATTTAAAGCGTAAACTCGCGAATTATAATAAGTCGGAGGACAATTCGAAATCGGATATTTATACAGTTGTTGAATTAACGTACGGGGATTCTACTTAATAAAAAAATCCAGTTTGAAGATGTGGCTGTATTTAAGCAATAACAACATTAAAATTACGAATTTGAAGTGTTTTGTGTTTATATAAGTGTCGGGTTTCGAGCCAGCTTCAATTAACTCTTTTATATTCAAATGTTCTTTCTTTACTGCAAACATTTAAATAGTAAGGCAATAATTTTAAGTAATAAATCCCGGGCAGACCCCGAATGTCGTCTTTCACACATTCCAAAACACAATGCCCTATACCTATAGTTAACTTTGAAAAAGTAAAAAACTCGTCAACTGTTTCGTCACAAAGTTATTTAATTGCACAATTCAATAAAAACAGCATACTCCAGTAAGGCCGGATCTCTGGTTTAACAAACTTTCCGAAAGTATGTTATAATTAAGTTACGCAATGCAAAAATGTATATTTAAAAGTAAACATCAATCCAGTTTATGACAATAGGGATTTGATCTATTCATTTGAATCTATTGGTTGGACGAGTTTTTATCGGGCCATTTGGAATCCGTTCTTTATTAATATTATACAGTTGTTAAAACGCCTACCGTATTCGAACCAAGTCCTGTTAGGAACTTAACGGAATATGGCTAGAGTTATCATCGACATAGCCTCTATCTACTTATTAAATCTGATATCACCTCCTGGATTGGTGATTACCAATCCCTTTATGTTACAGGAACAATCGTCAGGATAGTATAATATGTAATATTCAATTTTATCGTCGTGAATTAGAACGCGCAATTGGCATTAACGGGCAACCGTAGCAGCTATTGTAGTCTGTTGTGTATAATTAAAATGTTACTTTAATTCAGTAGAACCGATCTATCCACACGCCTTAGAATATTCCCGCTAAATGATTGACAGTGCCCTAACCGACTAAAGTCACTAAACTAATCGGTCGAACGAATGTTTTCGGCATTATCCAAGTTTTTTAAACATAATTCCTTAATCCACTTGGTTGACAACATGTCAGTAAAGTCCTTTGTTGTAGGACACAGTCATCTGAGCAGCGACTGGTTTAAATCAACAACCAACGAAGAGTTGAAGGTTAGAAACTGGTCACTTAGCTATAGTTGGCTGTGTCCCTAAGCAAAGCACTTAACGGACATTGCCTTAACCCAGTGGAATAATAAGTTATACTAAGGTTATGGAACGTGTGAAACATACACAACACACTACAATAGCTCCGGTAACTCGACGTTGGGCGCGAGGTAATCTGACGATTGTCTGTGAGTTAACGCTTCTTAAGTTTTACCATGCAAAGGGATAACAAATATTTTATCCTAACCTTTCGACTTCTTTCAGTCCGCCGAACCTGTTACTTATTTTATGCGGAGGTTTACAGGAATCTGACGATGGCCCGTGTTTTGTTTTGTGTTTTCACTAAGGCTCGATTTAAACGACTGTTATGTCAGTTTGTTATGTTTTTATGTATCGGTACTGTTCGGTCGTGTTTGCCTTTCAGTCACGTAATCACTAAATATTCGCATATGTGGTGAAATGACGCATACATTCATTAGGCTATTGCTTCCTTGTTTATTTTAATAGATTTCAGTGGCGTACACTTATAATCCGCCGAATAGATAGTGGTTTTCGCCGAGTCTCCTGAAAAGACTTTCGATTCAAACGTTTTCGTTTGAATGGTCCGGTGGTTTAGTTTTGTCGGCTTAAAACCGCTTGACCAGACCGGTTTTTGCCCTGCTTTGCCATAGCTCCATGGTGCTGCAACCTCGACTGACTGCTGGTTGGCTTTCTTTCCTTTGCGCGGTTTAATTAATGCGTTTGACTTCACGTTTGACGATATTAAAACTTCTGCACCGTCGCTACCACCAGAAGCTCCGATTATGACCCCGTCTGTCGTTGTCGACTTATTTGGTGAATTCGGCCGGCACAAAATACCCTTTTGGGAAGGGGCATCCGATACTACACTGCAGCCGCCTGACAAGTTGCACTTTTTTTCAAACGCCTTGCTTAAAGACTTAACCGGTAGTGTTGATTCCTTCTTTTGGGGCAAGACGTGAGACGAAAAAGTTCGCGAAATTTGGGGACCACCCCTGGTAGATTTCTTTTTGCATTCCAACTGTGTGTCGAACACTGTCGATTTCCTTTGCAGCGACCTGCGGGCTTTGGTATTGGAGTTCCCAGGTTCACTGGAAAAGACGGTCGAAGAAATGTTCTTGTTGTTGGGTTTCCATGCTGTAGAAAAAGATCATTCGGAAATTTAAATGTGGGCAAAATATACGATATGATATATACATGTTTATCTCCGGGATGAAATACATGGAAGGGTTATAGCATGGGCAGTAGTCGGTACCTCATGTCCACTGTCGGGCATGAGATAATCCAACTACTGGCCATAATACAACTTCTGCTATGAGCTATAATCCATAGACGCCTCCTAAATTCTTCTTTAAGGAGTCTGTGCTATAATATAACAAAAGCCCCTTTGATAACGCGCCTTGGGTTATCACATTAATCGTGATAAAACATAAATATCCAATTATCATTATTATAACGAGATTAAATCGTACGCTAAAAAAGATTGGTATTTAGTTCCTAAAATGTATCAGCGCCACGAACCTGTTCTTGTTTTTCGGATTACTCCTGCTTCCTCACTGGGTTTCTGCCTTGGATATTGTGGATTTGCAAACACCGAAGATTTCATGGTCAAAGAAACATCTCGTTTGCAGGGCGCAGTGTTTGGACGGGGAACGGCGAATAGTCTGCTCTGACACGCTGGTTAAAAATTGAAACTTGTTAATTTACAAGAGAGTATTTTATGTTCCACTTTAAAAAAAGATAGCTAGGTAAGTTTTAGATTACCTGTTTTGCCCACTGTCGGGTTACCCGAGCTATTAAAGTGTATGGTATATGATTTTTAGTTTATCCGATTAATTCACTGGATTTAAGAGATACCGGTTAAATGTTTTGCTGAAAGCCACAATCAATTAAGCTTATAGCGGATGATTTCGATTTGACCACGGTTAAACGTAAAACCGATGTTCCAACATCCTATGATATTTCGTCGGACTGGATTATTTGCCGTCCATGAGAAGACCGAGCAGTTGGGATTTGGGAAAGAAGACTCTTAATTTAGCCCACTACCAGGTCCTATATTGCAGTGCATTGTTCACCATGCAGACATTGAATCGATCTACTGTGCTCCAGAAATGACGTTTAAGCGTCTTGTCTAAGAACACAAGACGGCACTATCGATCTAACGTGCAACTACGAGTTGTTGTACGGTTGTGTGGCCGAATGGTTAACGCGACCGATACATATACCGACTACTATACAAAAACGGTCCAAGTGACGATACCAGCATGGGTTCGAACTTGGCCCGGAAAAACAAAAAAACTCCGCAAGTGGCCGTATGTGGTCACGTGGCTTACTTTTTAACGCGACCGATAGATATTCCAAATTTTATTGACAAACCCATTATGGGTTAAACAAATTAGTGACTAACCCATCATGGGTTCGAAGCTCATCCCGGTAAACAATTACCGCAATTACACGTTGTAGAGCTTCAGTTTTTGTCCTAGCCTCAGCGGCCACTTACCAGCTTTTGAGCTATTTGCGTTTTGTGCACTGTCGAGCGGTTGGAAAATGCTGCTTTGTAAAGTTTTGCTTATCTTGACAGGCCTTCTTGCGTTTTCTTCACATTTTGAACTGGCGTTTTCGCCGTAATTGAAAATACTTGATCTGTAAGTGTTGCTCACTGTAACGAAAATATGCGTTTTCTTACGAAACTAAAGATTATGAATGTTTTTAATAATACTATACTAACTTACGGAAAGCCTATTCAAGAGTTAGAACAGTGACAAAAATGAAACAACAGTTTTTGTGGTCGTCAAAAACAAGTATCTTCTTACGACGCCCCTAATATAGACTGCTGCAACCCTGTTCTAGATTATATAAATAAATCAATCAACAACACTAAATGTCGTGTCAGCTAAACTACGGGATAGAAGGTGTCATACTACGCTTTATGGCTTCCGCTGGAATCTTTGTTATAAACTGGGAATTTACCAGCAATATGAGAAACTAGTAAACACGCAATTACATACTTACCTTCTTTAGAATACTGTCTATTATAATCTGTGTTACATGTTGTCTTGTCACCTTGTTGAAATGACATAATTTCGTGATCTTAAGCCTGTAATGAGTATATATTAATAAACAAATGAAACATACTGCAAATTTCCGCCTCTTTCCTTACCTTTTTAATGAGTGCTTTTTCTTTTGAGGGTAGACATTACAATTATCAAAGGTATTTGCCCACCGACAATTGTTTTGACTAATGTAATAATGATATGCTATTGTACATAATCAATGCCCTTTATGCCGTAGACGACCTAAATTATTATAAAGGGATTATTTAGAAACTTAATACTCATCAACCTTCATAGGAACTCAACTTTAAAACATTTGCGACACATTTGCTAGCTAATAAATTAGATTAAATGTTCGTATTAGCCTACGTATGTAATTTTCCGGACTTTCCTTTGCGTATAAAAGATATCACAAGCTTTATTCTGTATGTAAATGTCAAAGACGTTCATACTTGAGCAATAATATTTTAAGTGATAAATTTTGTGATCGCATTTGATACAATCTAGTGTAATTAATTATAGGTGTACCTTTTCGTGGATAATAATACACTTTATTTGAATATTTGTAATACTATTATTATTCTTTTTAACCGATCTTAGTTTCAAACCCATTAAGGTTTCGTCACCAGGACCTTTTCGTTTTGAAGTCAGTATATGTATCGGTTGCTTTACCCATTCGGCCACACGACCGAACTAATACTATTATTTTGGAACATGCTTTAATTTGTATGTATCTTGTCTATTTGTACTAAAAGTAGGTTTAGGTTAATATCAACCATTAAACTCATTTAGCTTTGGAAAATGAGTTATGAGTAAGACTGCCAATCATCCAAATTCACAGTGCATCAAGGGGACACGGGTTGTGTGATCCTGTAAACTGCCGCTTAAACAACGTTCTTTGCAAATGTAGAATTATATTGCTATAGTAAGCCAGTGCATCCGGGCTAGTGGGCCTTGATCCGGGTCATTTGGCGAATCGGGCCAGACTACCACTGCACTGTGAAGCTTTATATAGGCTTATTCCTTTGCTTGATGTAAAATAAAGTTGGCCAGCCAGTATTTTCTCTCGATTGTTTCCTGCAAGCTTACGATCGAATTTCGAATTGCATCTCCCGGTCCACTTTCTCACTCGGTGCCCAAAATAGAGCCTGGTTTTCATGCAGACTTCGGTACGTGAAAGGTTGATCATTTCAGGCCTTGGTCTCTGTTGAGCAGTCTGTGTTATAAAAAGGCGTTTATAGAATAAACGACGTAGCCATCTAAATATCTAGTCTAGGCATATAAAGTACCAACTACTAATAAACGGTTAGTTTATTCTTAATGGATAACAGGTCTTCGTCAGAACAGAATAGCCGTGTCAAACTGTTGTGGGGTAGAATGCTTAACGCGACAGACACGCTAATTTCTGTATAAAAATGGTCTTGCCAAGGCTATTACGGTTTCGCAAATTGGAATAGAAACATGGTTAGTGTCCACAGTGGAGTTCGGGTTATTCCATTAATTTATTTAATGAAGAGAGAAGCATTGCTGTACTTTTTAAGTCTCTAATCCAGCTGGCTTATACCCAAACAACTTCGTTGTACCCAAACAACTAGATACCGGCTGGCTTTGAACCCACGCTATTGGGCTAACACAGATAAGCCGACCGGTTAGACGGTTACTTTAACACCATAAAGCAGTAATATTACGCCCATAAGTAGTTATGATTTTTGGCAAAAGTCTTAGTCGGTAAAAATATATACGTATTTAACAAAAAAACGTAGCCAGGCTCCAAATTCGAGAGACGTGTTTAAAACACTTGTTCTCAATATTTTATTGTCGTTTTAGTTTCACTGCGTAGTTATGGATTTATAACAAGTATTCTATCCTATAGAATATACTAATAATTCAAAATTTGTATCAGTAACTCCGAATTATGGATTTATCAAGTCGGTTTATTCTTTGTCTTTCGTTCCTGACGTTTATTTCATCACAGCATATCTGTAAGTTTACATTTTAAGAATAATATGATATTTTCTTAAGTAATCACTTCGACAATCAAAGTAACCACTTCGACAGACAATCGCATGTTTACAACGCATGCCCAGTGTCAGGCCACTTTTCGCTCTTTGCGCATATATACTGTATAACACATTGCAATATCTGTGATAGCCCTATTAAGAGCGCGTGTTATTTTAACACTTGCCTGATGTGTTATCTTCCATTTTCCTATTCGGCGGGATAAAACGTTATTATTCCATGCTCAGGGTAGAAATAATCATCTCGATTTCATCACAGTTAAAGAAAGTAGGAAGACAAAGCAACTGCGGACAGGTGACCCACTCCGTATCCGATGCCGTTTACCAGTGCTCAATTCAACTCACGGCATCATATGGCATATCCCCGTGTCGATGCGACCGAGACAGTCCACGTTTCAAACCTCCCCCGTCAAGACCGACCTTTCACATGGTGGTGTTGAGTATTACAAAAGTAATCTGAGAATTCCCTCGGTCACAGTAGACGACATGGGTTATTACTATTGTGCGTACAATTTCTCCAGGTCTTACGATATGGTTATGGCAAATGTGCCAAAAACGAAAGTGACATACGTGTATGTATACGGTAAGTCATTCTTAACTCCTGTTTCAACATTTAAATTTATATTAGTATGCGCTTAAGTTTGGTGTCATTCCTTGAAATGTGTACCGATGCCCGTAGTTAACCAATACTAGAATAGGATATTCATGTTTATCCCCGTAAATGGGAAAACCAAGATGGTTAACACACGGGCAATCGTCATATTACTTCAAGCCCACCGTCGGGTTACCGGAGATATTTCCAGTTTCAAAAATGCAAACTTTCGATTGAACGGCGTCGCACTTACCCACTAGACTAACCGGTCGGGCCTTTTAAAATACAATGGATTCCAAAAAAACTTTGTAGGGGAAGCACATGGCAAGACTTACGAGTTTGTATTCTAGATTCAAACAATTTGCTTGCTCGAACACCAAGAATAATTTACGTCGGAATTCGAAGCGATCTTGTCATACCCTGTCGGCCCACGCATGAAAACATGGACATCAATTTAACTGCTCTTCAATTTGAGACGCCTTACAAAAGAGTAAGTGATTGGTAATAATACCCTGGATACAGAATAGGATATTCAGTGATGGGATTCAAGAGGTTCGCATGGGTTTTGTGGAACCTGTTCTTGGAACGTCGGGATAATCATCGATCCGATTCTTTCTTTTTATAGGCATTAGACCTTATAGGGAACCTGTTGTTTAATAAGTACGATACAAAAGAGAACCTGTTTCTTAAAATTTTGAACCCCATCAATAAGGATATTCATGTTTTATTCTCGGTTCTAAATAATCGCAAAGAGCGTTTAATCCTGGACATTCGTCAGAACACCCGGCGCTTACCAGTGTACTTCCCACCGTATAACCAACTAGATTTCAACATCGGTCGTCAAGAGTGCCCGATTTTTTTCTGTTCCAATGGGTTTAACATGAAATTGTACCATATAACAGTCTGATGCTTTGCGGAGGTATTCCAGTCCTATATACAATTTATACATTGTTTTAGCTTAATCTATTAATCCACTGCTGCATTAAATCAACCCCCGGGAAATGTCTTATACTTTAAAAGAGGCTAGAAATGCAAAACCGGTTAGAAAATGGCAGGTTTTAGACTTACAACTATCCGGCTGACGGACGTCGACGCGGTACGTGTGTATCACGAATACAAGAATAAGCACAAAACGGTTGTTTGGTCGACGGTTAATGCGCCGATTCATATTTAGACTTCTATAAAAAAAAACGGTCTTAGTGACGAGCCCATTACAGGTTTAACACATAAACCCGTAAAAATACTCTCATTCCTTTCTCGTTTCAAAGATCTCCTTTGATCCGACAAGTGGATTTACGGTTCGCAATGTCACCGATTACGACGCAGGATTTTGGAAGTGCAAAGCGGAATTCCGAGGCATAAACCAGGAAAAAAGAATTCTTGTGAAAGTCAACTTGGGTTGGTTTTTTATTTATTTTTACCTAAGTCGTAGAGGTAGGATTTTCAATTATTTTCTATTCTACTTATTTGTTTAGTAAAGCCATTGATTAATCTGATAAGACGGTTATTCTGCTTTTTATACAAAGGTCTGTAATTTCCAAAAATGACTTAAAAAGGCCGATATAATATCTTTTAATAGGCCAGAACTAACTTTACCGTACACCTGGACGGCTTTTTGATAGATTTAACAGTGGTTATTAACCAATTATAAGGAAAAACATTAATACATTTGTGTAACATTTCTGGCATCGTAAATAAAACGTTGCTAACTACCTAGGTATCACACCGGTTACGACCGGTCTTCGTGCAATTGCGCATAAAAAGTCGGTTTTGGTGGGACATGCCATTGAAGCAACGTGTTCGGTAACTGTTACTCCAGGATCGGTCGCAGACTTGGTTTGGAAGACTCCGAATGCACACAATCGTTCAGGGGTATGTAGTTATTATACAAGAAACTTAGGCTAGAAAAGCATAACTGTAGATAACTTCGCGAATAAGACAGGGTTCTACACGTTTAACCGTCGTGTATAATTTGGACTTTTAATTGCGTTGTGCATGTTTTAGACTTTGCGTGGTATCAGCTAATATGCGTAGTACATGCAGTACCGCTCGAACGCGGTGCGAAACACCCTTTTGTGACGTAGATCCAATAACAATATATGATCACGGTGTGTGTTTGGGGGTTTTAGAGTTGGGGGTTTCCCTTAAGCGACTCTAAATGAAAGGACATGTTTAAAATAGTTAATACATTAAGATTTCAGGATAATGCAGAATCCTAGTGTTAGATGATAACTAAATATTTAGCTAAGCATTGTACATGGACGGCCTAAGGATAGGATAGCATATTCATGTTTTATCCGAAGTAAAAATCCTAAAACGTATTATCACAAAAAAAAACAATCATCAGATCACCTCTGCACCTCATCGCTCTAAAGCCTGTTGCACCATGCACCTAAAGCCTGACTATTGGCCAATGAACAACGTTGTTCAGTTGTAGAAGCAATAAATCAATTTTGTTATCGGAAGAGATTTTTCTGGTTCTTTAATTTAATACATCAGCTACAATGACCGCCTTTCATAGAGCAGGAAACCAAAATCCCAAAAGGAGAAATTTAAGCCAAACTGATGTGCATTATTTAAAGTTATTTGACTTCCCATCAAAATGACCATTAGATTTAAATTAATTTCTGTGTACATAATCATAAATTTTATTCCCTATATATTCTTCAAAATCATTTTCAATTAGGCTAATAAACAAGCTTAATTTTAAACCAGCTTATTCTTCAAATAAACCTATGTTGTCCCTGTAAGTGGAAAAACAGGTATTATACATACAACACAGGCATATGTCAAAGACCACATGCTTTCTGTTGGTTACCAGGGTGATAACACTCCTTTACATAATAGTGACATAATCTGATGATTACTCTTGTAAAACTGCTTTTTTTACATATTTGCAAGGTGAATGGTCAATTGCCTTTATAACAATTCTCTATTTCCCATTATATGGATAAACATAAATATCCTGGACTATCCATTTTTAGGATTTTTTTTAAAGAAATGTGCACCTGAGGAAATACCAACATAAAAACCAACTCTTTCAAAAAAGAAGCAATGCAAAAACCATCATCATTAAAAGAGCAACTTTACAAGACTCGGGAGATTATTCTTGTTATTTGCGTAATGCTTCACAGACCAGAAGTACAGTTCGCATACAAGTATACGGTAAGTTTAACATTATTTAAATAGGCTAATCTATTTAATGGATAAACCAGGATTAATCCATTTATATGGTATGTTTAAATAGAACATATAAAATTTGAGAGTATTTAGATAATTAAACTATATATGTGAAAAATTATGTTTTTATTTGACAGATTTAAAGTGTTGATTTTGAAATTTGTCCAAAATTGGGCTTTACCATTTTCTTTGTTTTACTTATTTTGTGATATGAGGTGTCAGGCTTTACTTTGATGCTTATTCATACTTTGGTTGGATTGATTTTATTGGTATATAGTATATACTAGGGTATAAATTTCAAGAATTAATTTAAAATGCTTATGGATGGATGTCTAATTTCTAAACTTGTTGGTGAGAAGGATTATCAACAGTTACCGATTGACAACTATCGCCCAGAGTCTAGTTTCTAAAGCTATTTTAATGTGTTAATTATTATTAAAATGTAACTACTTTTTTAGTTAAACTTACTGATCCACTGAATTAAATTCCTTTCCTTACAGAATAACCACCTTAGCTAACAACACTATAGCTGAAAAATCTATGCCTAAACCAAGGTAACCAGCCCCTTTGTTATTACAGAAAACCCATTTATTCGAGTCATTTCCACCCCTTCATATTGCCGAAATGTATCCAATCTACCAGTAGTTGAAGCTATAAAGGGTGAATCGAAAATCATAAAATTTGCCATACAAGCTTCCTCCGAACCTTTGTATACCTGGTACAACCAATCCCAAGCTCTCATCCAGAAGTCAGCGTTTACCACAACACGGTTATCAAGGGATACTAGAGTCAGCACAAATGGAAGCATACTGTCAATCAATCATGTTGAGTTTAAAGACTCTGGGTTCTATACGTTATCGATGGCAGTACGAGATCAAATCAAGAATGAAACCTTTGCCTTGGTTGTGTTAGGTATTTTTACGTAGTTCAATATGTTTTTTTTACATAGTTCAATATGTGAACCAAGCGGATTATTGGGTTCTACATAATTATTGGAACGTGTGAAAAATACACAACATACTGCAATACCTCCGGTAACCCGACGGTGGGCACAAGGTGATCTGACGATTACTCGTGTGTTAACCCCTTTGGTTTTCCCATTCACGTGTATAACCATGAATATTCCATCATATCCTATGTTTGTTTCATAGGTTAAACATTTTATGTATGATATGAATGTTCCACCAGAATATCACCTGAAACTAAATCAGCCCTTCTTTGTCGGTTGTGTAATTAGGCAAGGCAATTACCAAACATTAACTGAACCAAGTGGATTAATAAATTATACTAAATCTCTAGAAATGTCTTATTGATATATGTACACTACACATTACAATAGCTCCAGTAATCTGGCAATAGGAACAAGGTAATCTGATATTGGTGCTATAACGCTTCTTGTGCTTTTTCGTCCTAAGGTTAAAACATGAATCTACTATTCTAACAGAAACAGTCTGGTATTTTAAATGTGCTTTTTTTACACAAATCAATTACATATCATTACCATTTATTTGTTTTTAGAACCGCTACCAGCAGAAATTACAAGTTCAAAGGAAGACATTTCAGCCAACGTTGGTGAGAGTGTTTTGTTGCCATGCAATGCAGTAGGACAACCAGCTCCGATGTTTAACTGGTTCCATGGAGAAACGTTAGTCCAAGGTGAGTTGTAATCTAGTCCGTTCGAAGTCAGTCTGGTGGTATATACTTGAAGTCTAAGTCAAGCTATTCGAAATTAGTATTTAGTCCAAACACATTAATTCGAACTAACCAAGGACACTTCTTTAAAGTCAAATTAAGTTATTTCACATGCAGACTTGAGTAAGATCAAATCACTTTTAAAATATAATTCGAGTCAAGTCAAATCTTTGTAAACATCATTAAAACACTGGGTTTATTGACACCAGAGTTGACATGATTTTATGGCCTGCGGTTGCAAAAGTGCATCCTAACAGTACTAAGTATGGTAATGCTTTAAAATAAACAAATAGCAAAACTGAAACTAAACAAGCTTGTTCAGTTGTCAATTAAATCACTGCGAGGCAATTGAGGTAACCGCAAAACGTCGCGGTGTAAATTGCTTTTAGCTTTCCGTTTATCGGACAGCCAATTCTCTCTGACTTGTCAGATCGTATCACATTTACGTAAATTCCCTAAAAATATTTCTTTGCTGCCATTTTGTTAAGGCTGTCTGTTAATTTATACTTTTATTCTATTGAGCTAATATTACTGTAAAATAACAAGAATACAAGATTTGTTTGTGTACAGCGTGCATGAAATACACAACACAGTAATGGTATGGATGACATAAATATTGTATTTAGGCATGACTCCCACTGTAATGAATTTTGTTTAATATTGTAGAATCCAGTACCAGCGATTTATTAATTGAGATGGTCCAGCAAGAAGACAGTGGGACTTACACCTGTGTTGCTGCAAATCACTATGGAAACGACAGCATGTCAATTTCGCTCTATGTGCAAGGTGTGTTTCTTAGTTCATGCATGTTTTAGATTTGATAAAATGTACATGAAAACGACAGTGCCCCTTTATTAGAACGACATATAAACACGCACAATGTCCAAAATGGAATTCTTAACTTTTATGGGATGAACAAATCATTTCTATCTTGGGAAATAAGAAAATCTCACTTTATCTATGGTTACCACTGGGTTCAGGTAAATCAGGTGACACACAAGTGTCTTGCTTGAGTTTGCAATCAACTTGATATTGACCAGTTTTGATTCTACGACATTGGGCATGAGGTAATCTGTTAATTGCCCTTGTTCATTGCCCTGCATTTTTACATTTCCCTGAGTAAAAGATGCAATTCCTATATCTGTGATAAAGATGCAATTCCTGTTCTAACCCACTGCACATATCAACACAGATCCACAGCAAATTCAAATCACATTTATCAGCATTGCTTCATGTCTGTTGGTTTTATTCTCATTTGGAGTGGTCTTGTTTAAAGTGCGGCATAAGGTAGGTACCCAAAGATTCATACAAAAGCATACTTAAAGTGTTTCATGAGTTTTTCTGTTATATTAAGCATTTTTTGTTTGAAAGACTAAAAACTGTTTGTATAGTGAAAAAATACTTAAAAATTGTATTGATAATCCACAAACTGTAAGAATAATAAAAAAGTATTTTTAATCGTTCTTTATTCAAGCCGAAACAACGCCAAAACATGCTGTCCGTGATGAATATAAAAGAGATGCCTTTGGAGGAACAAGCACAGTGTTCTGAGTACGACACAAAGAAGTGGGAATTCCCCCGAGATCGATTACGGTTCGGTAAAACTCTCGGGCGTGGAGCTTTCGGCAAAGTTATCCAGGCGACCGCGTTTGACCTCGAAAAGTCTTCCTCGTGTAAAACTGTTGCTGTTAAGATGCTGAAAGGTGAGTAAAGTGTACATGTTCCTTTCCTTTTTTTAGTTTGTAATTACAAACAAAAAATCTTGGTACTCTAGCAAATTATGGTTGTACTCTGACAGAATTCATAATATTATGTTTATCTCATAGGCCTATAATAAGAATGGAAAGGTATTTCCTAGTTTTTAATGGACTAGTTAGTATACTTTCCACTCTTGGATCCTGTACCTTTACAACTTAAATCACATTGTGTATAATGATTAGCATGA
>CH002355.1:400021-411257 GCA_000149265.1 Ciona savignyi
ACACCAATAAGAAGCTGATTGTAACATCACCTTAACTCACCAGTAGTTATAACCATCTTTTTACCATATTTTCGTGTTGCTCTTTTTTTTATATTTTAAATAATTATTGTAATTAAAGAAAAAAACAAATAAATTACACTTAACATTCTCTAATAATTGAATTTCTACTTTATTGTGACTTTACAAATAAAAAAATGAAATCATATAAAACACCACTTCTTAACAAGACTGCCATTTTCAGTTGGTTCCCGCAACAGTGAATACCGGGCGTTGATGACAGAGCTTCGGATTTTGATTCACCTCGGACCACATTTGAATATCGTTAACTTGCTTGGGGCATGCACGACTAAGGAAGGTAAGACTGTCTCTTTATTTTCGTAAAGGGGAAGCAACAATAGGTTATATGGGAATATTTATGTTTTATTTCCATGAATGAAAAGCGCAAGCTTCATTATCACACAAGCAAACAAATATTTTGCATCAAACTTCAAGCTAATGCAGCTATTGTAGTGTGTTTGTGTATGATTAAGGCATCAGTTTTAGTAGATCGCATTAATCCACTGGGTTCAGATGAAGTTCCCTTAATGCCTTGCACAAGGAGACAACTGGCTGACTAGCGACCCAAAAATTGATCCTAAAATATTTTTACTAAAAGGTATTTCACAAAACCACCAAACAATTCAGCCAGCAAATTGTGTTGTTAAGATGTATTTCTCTAGGTAAGACTGTAAAGGTTGGTAGCATATTGTATATGTTGAAGAGACATTTCTTTTACAAGCATATTGTTTTGCAGGTCCTTTGATGATCATTGTTGAATATTGTCGCCACGGGAACCTTTCAAACTACCTCCGCGGGATGAGGCATTGTTACACTGGTTCTCATAACGATAACGGCAGCAAGCAGGAAATGAACAAGCAGCGTCTCCTCAGCGATGACTCAGCGGACGATGGTGCGTTCTCGGGTACAGATGACCCGGACAGGTCGAGCTGGCTCAACGACAAGCGAGCGAGCCGGACTTCGTACATGAGTGGAACTGGCTCCATGACATCACAGGATTGCGACACAGGAAGACACACAAGACTTTCGTCGTAAGTTTTCTGTAATAATGGCGAACTATCCAAGATTTAGGGGCTGAATGATTTAACGTTAGTGACTGTATCTTGCTTTACCTGTCATAAATAATCTTAGGTTTAAGTATTATGCTATGTATGTGGACTATTGGGTCATTGAAACTTTCATCAGAAAACCTTATGTCCACTGTTGAGTTACAATTACTGTTAAAGAGAGTAAGTAGTACACAAAGAGATGTTGCTTTTAATTCGTTTAAACTGTTTATCAACATGATTCTAGCAAAGGTGATTAAGTGCCTTTGCTCAGTTGGTTAGAGTCGTTAGCCAAAAAGTTGTAGGTCCGAAACTGGCTGCCAGCTAGTCGGTTGTGTCCTTGACCTTGGGTAGGACACTAAGTGGGTCTCCTTAACCAGTGGATTGATGAGTTTAATAAAATAATAACAATGTCTTGGTCATATACAACACATTGTAACAACTTTTGTAACTTAATGGTGAGCACGAGATAATCTAATAATTGCTCACTGCGTTTTCTTATCTTATGTGATAAAATATAAATATCCCAAGAGTCTTGCCCAAGAATACAAGCGACCAGTAATCAGCTTGTTTCGATCTAAACAGCTTAAAGCTGACACCCCAACACGCTACAGACATAGCTATATTTCTTATACATGACATGGAGCTCATAATAAATAATAAAAGTCCACAGAGTTATAATATCTTTAAACATTCGGGAATTTTTGTTTTTCTTTGCAGTGGGTGTGAAGACAGCAGAATGAACCTCGATAAGCACAGTGTAAGTACAATAAAATACTTTGTTTCAATCCTAATTCCTTTTCCATATTCCCATATCAAACATCACATAACCAATAACATAATTGCCTAAGTCATATTTGTTTGCATTTATTTCAATAAAACTGCAAAATTTATGTTCCAAACTCTTTTAAATTTTCTGCATTGATTTGACAACTCTATAGAAGGATTTTCTATTAAAAAACTCACCTAGACTAACTAAAACATATGAGAATATATCCTTTTTATATGTTGTACCCTAACTCTAAATTGACTTGTCTAGCCCAAGTTGTATTTGAACGTGAAAATAATGTTTAATATATTCAACTTAAATTTATATTATTAGTCATACAACATGTTACAAGTGTATATATTAAAAACATTTTAACTTGTCTGGTAAATTGGAAAAATCAGTTTAATTTTTGAGAGCGTTAAGTATATAATTCGTAAATGCGATAAAGGCGAAAATTAAACTAACGAATCATAACCACAGCACGTCAGTTTTGAGGATGAAGATGAAAAAGGGAAAGAACAAAAGCAGAAGTTAAATCTTACCGACCTACTGTCTTACAGCCTGCAAGTCGCACGTGGGATGGAGTTCTTGGCCTCGAAAAAGGTATTTTTTACTCTTTCCTGTTACAGGTATTGTGAGGAAACTTTGTTGAATCTGTGGGACAGGTTATTTAATTTTTTTTACTATGAATAAAATAAATTAAGAGAGCTATTACATCGGCAATTGTCACATTACCGTGTACAGTGTGTTGTATTAATGCTAAAGATGTTTCTATTGTTTTATTGTGTCCCACTAAGCAACTAGGTTCAGTTGATATCTGGTAAGTGGCTTGCTCAAAGACATAAATAACCGGCTGTCTTTCGCTGGTTTCGATCCAACATTCTTTATTATACTTTGTTTTAGTTACTAAAACTAGGTTCAGTTATGAACTTCATGCATAACTGTTGCAAAACGGGGTAATAAACATTTTTGTTACAATTTATTTATGTCCCCCGTTTTTAAGCTGACTTATGACCACATAAAAATTGGTTTTAAATTTAAGGAGTATCGTGCAACACTTTTGACACAGTGTTTTCATACATTTGTAATCTCTTTAAATTGCCTGGCAACTTGTGTAAATTGTTTGGTGCTGAAATTTGAATTGCTTTCAGTGTGCCAGTGTTACGGCTGCCCGTTGGCAATGGTTATGAACTTCCTCATTACCAGGATTTATCAATGATTATCGTAAAACGCATCATGCCCAAAGTCGGGCGTATTGCTCTATTTAAAACACGTGTAGACTGTCCGACGCCTTCGTTATGATTTGGCCCGTTTAGGATTGACTTGTAGCGTGGGAAAGTAGTTTTAATTGCCGGAAAATGACGCACCAACATTTAGGACCATGCACCGACTACCAGACTTGTGTTTTTAGTTTTTGCGGTCATTCGAAAATATTTTGTGACGTAAAACACAGCAGTTCACATTAAAAGTATTTTCAGACCGCGATGGAAATAAGAATGTATTTATTCTGGCGTGTGAACGTTGTAAAACAAGTTAGAAAAAGTTAAGCACAAGTTATATGGGGGAACTTGTTTTTTAATAAATACAATAGAGTCAAGAACATTTCAAACAATAATACATTTTTGTAAACCTACAATTGTTAAAATTACACTGAAGATAAAAACGTATAACTAAAATGCCCACAAGGTGCATATTTTTTTCAAATCATATTATTAAAAGCTATTCCCCCAAAAACTTTTAATAGAAAAAGTTATTAAAGGAAATTAAGTTAGAATATACATGTTTTATCTTTGTGAGTGGAAAAAAACAAGGAGCGTAACACACAAACAACAGTCAGATTATCCCACGTATATGTAAGTGAGTGTTCTCAGCTTCTCTCTAGAGCAGTACTTCTCATATGGTGCGGCGCGGCGCACTGGTGCGCCACAGGGGTTAGCTAGGTGCGCCACACTTGCATTTCGTAAATTTACGACAGAGTGCGTGCATAGATCATTAACTACGAAATGGTTAGTGTCTAATTCGTTCTTTTCCATTGTAACGTTAGTTCTACTTCCGAAAAGCAAGAGCGCTCAAGAAACAGCAATTTCGTTATGTTGGAAAATTGGTTATGAAATTATTTAAATTAAACTTTTAATTTTCCATATTGTTCCTAAATTGTGTGAGTATTTAGCATATTGTTTTGACTTGTTATTTAATTGGTCTTGGGTGCGCTACGAGGTTAAAAAGATCGAGAACCACTGCTCTAGAGCATCGGACATATTACTGTTGGGTTACCGGAGCTATTGCAATGTGTTCTATATAATCGACATATTTTTCAATTTCAACTGATTAATTCACTGGAATTGTTTGCAGTGCATTCACCGGGATTTGGCTGCTCGGAACGTCCTGTTGTCTGACTACCAAGTTGTGAAGATCTGCGACTTTGGTCTCGCTCGTGACATTTACAAAGATCCGGATTACATTCGAACTGGGGACGCGAGGATGCCCATTAAGTGGATGGCACCAGAGTCCATCTTCGACAAAATTTACTCTGCCAAATCCGATGTGTAAGTTATATAGCGAATCGTATATTGGCAGTATTATTTTCTTCTGACATTAAACACAAACTTTTATACAATTCGACGTAACGCGAAAGGCGCCCGCCTGCGCGTTAAATTAGGCCCAATCAAGTAATCATCAGAATGCAATGAGTGCAGAAATAAATGCAATGGGCGTTAAGTTTTAAACCATGTAAATTTGATTGTCACTACTTACCATTGAAAAGTCCAGCAAGAGTTTTGATCCTACAACCTTGCAGTTGCCCGACCCTAACCGATTGAGCTGACCAGCTGGGCTTATCATCGGGAATTGTGGGTTTTGGCGGCCACATCCAATATAACGAAACTTAATAATTAATTTGTTTTAGATGTGTTTTAAGAACTGTAAATTTGCTGTATTTTTACCATTTACCAAATTTTTAACAAAGGTTCGTGTTTTCATCGTGAAAAACAAAACATAAACTTAACTAAACGAGTAAACTTAAACAAAGTCAGTTATAAAGCTATTGTAGTGTGTTAATTTTTAAACATCCGTTAAACCTAGTTGAGGCAACTGATGTATTTAACCAATTACCTTTATTTATTTTGTTGTTCAGATGGTCGTTCGGAGTTTTGCTTTGGGAGATCTTCACGTTGGGGGCTTCCCCGTACCCGGGAATACAAATGGACGAGGACTTCTGCAATAAATTGAAGCGTGGGGTGCGCATGGGCAAGCCGGAACATGCCACTGATGCAGTGTGAGTAGACGGTGAAACACTTTGATCAAAAATATACAACCGTGTGGAATTCAGAAGGGAACTAAGCTGGGTTCTTCCTTCATTTGAATCTACAGTTGTGTCCGATAGTGTTTTTTCCTCCAATTAGTAAAACCAGGGAGGTGGTGGTTGTAACTTTATGTGGCTTTCTATACAGCACACACAACCAATGAGTTTGGTGAAATTAATTATTTTAATTAATTCTTAAAGTCAGCTCCCTCTGAGTAATTAATTTTCAACCCTGAATAGTTTTCTTTTGTGTAAATAATTATTGAACAGCAAAATATAGTAATAAGTAAGTTTACACTACTTTTTATTACATTTTTATTACTCGTTTTGTTGAAAATCGCAAAATTATTTATAGGAAAATAATTTTTATAGGAAATAAGGCTCCGAAAATGTAAAAAAAAACATAAATAATTTTGATTTAGACAAATTATTGTAAATGTTAACGAGTTTACTTTTTCCGTTTTTTTTCTTAACTAAAAAACAAAAAAAAATAACTGTCATCTTTATTAATGTAACAAAAGAACCAAAAATAAATTGAAACTCACACCAGGTATATGGCGATGCTGGCTTGCTGGGACAACTCCCCCAGATGAGCGTCCGACCTTCACGAAGCTGTGTGAAGAGATTAGCGACGTGTTGCAGGAAGAAGCCGGACATGTAATTTAAAATTTTACGTTTTTTGTGTGTTTTTTCTCTTTTGAAACATTATAATTCAAAGAACGCATATTTAAAATGTAGTAAATGGGAAAAAAACTTTTTTAGAAAATGTACGGACGACGGCGTAAAACTTTTGTAGAAGTTCTTAAAGTTGGATGCACACATATTTATCACTAGGGGGAATAGTAATACTGGAGTCAGCAATACAATGAGTGAAGGATATCACATACACCCTTAATAGCTACTGCAGCGTGGATAAAGCACATGATGATTCTTTGGTTTGTTTAAGGCTGATGAATTTACCGGGTTTAAACGATACTAAGAAGACAGCATCTGCCCAGTGAATTAATGGGTTAAATTAAATCAGTAAAACATATAAATCATATTCAACACAGTAGTAACTGGATTATTAACGAATGCCCTAGTGATAACTGCAACACAATCACAGTGATAAAACATGAATATTCTATCCCAGGGATCGGCAACCTTTTGCACTTAAAGACCCATTTTAACCGATATTCCACAAAATAACAATCACTGGGAACCGCAAAACTAATAATATTTTCACAATAAAAGAAAACAACGCTGTGTGAGATAAAGACGCGAGTGCTCTTCTGTTTGTTTTACATATTCATGGGTATTAAACTTATTAAGCACTTGCTACAGTAGCAATAAAATTAATGAGTGCCATCAGAAAGATGAAAGAGCATCAAGTTGCCGACCCTTGTTGTATCCTAAATCCCCCTTTGGTCAATACTTGGACGTGTTGGGAACACTTGGATTTTATCCGAAATTGCCCGTTGGTCAACTTTCGTCATTGCCATTCATTAGGAATACTTGGACGTGTTGAAGTTGTTTGAACGTGAGGTGGAGGGAAAGCAAAATCTCCGAGGTCTCCGGCTCTACGAAACACCCCAGGAAACTTTCGGGGAATTCAAAAGCAAAATGGAACCGGAAACCACTTCGGAACCAGCCAACTACTCACTTGTGAAGGTAGTTTCGAGTATAATCCGCTTACTTTATCCTTTATGTTGTAGAGTATTGATAAGTTAAAACTGCATTGACATAGGCAAGTGCGGCATTTTCTGTACTAGAATGGAAAAACGCTGGAGATCAGATTGCCTTGATTTTGTCCTTGGGTACGGCAATTGGCGGATATTTCTTAATTTGAGTGGGTGAATGGGTTATATTAAAGTTGAAGGAATGTCTTAATCATATACAACACACTACAATACCTCTGGTAACCTGACGGTTTAACCCAAGGCGATATGACAATTTCTCGGGTAGTAACGCTCCTTTTGTTTTCCCATTTACGGAATAAAACATGAATACCCTATCATATAAACGAAACTTAACTAATTTAATTCACCAAAAGGAAAAACGAGCAGAAAGCAAAGCTAATGAGGCAAAGATGGACGGACCACAAGATATAGAGGTAGCCATTGAAACCAACCACACATCAGATACAGGTAAGCTAGTTTTTAATTTATATTTTGGCCCAGTATTAAATACTGGCAAATAGAGAAAATCGCGAAACCTCGCCTAGTAAATAGATAACAAAAAAACTGTTGCTTCTTTAAAAAATGTTAATATTTAAATTTTTCTTAGCCCCGCAAGATGAGACCGATAATGACCGCGACGTGGAACAATTGGTGTGTCATACAAACGACTATGACGCCACAGAAGACCGCGAAGAGCATCCGCCGCTTTACGAGGACGTCATCGCTTCCAGATCTGAAAACGTAGTCTGAAACGAACGTCATTTTTTCCTGCAAACTCGGACAACTTGCCAGGCAATAAAAACTCAATCCAGTTAAAGAATAAGAGTTTGGACATCAAAAAGCAAATTAGTGATAGTTTTGCAAATTTCTGATTCGTTATGTATAATATTTTACTGCTTTACCATTGTACATTTTAATCGGTTGTATACGGTGTTAAGGGAAACCTGGGAAAACATGAACTCGAAAAAGCACCAACGTTGGAAAACACACGAATATGAAACTAAGTTCTAAACACTCCGAAAACCAAAACTATTGGTCTTTCGATTGACTGAAAATGGAGAAACGTAATTTTCATCTCACAAAATAGAAAATTTAATCACATTTCAGCTGGTTTGGCTTAATTCTCCGCATCACACTTAACGAAGATCAGTATCGTTTTAGTTTTTTATGCTCTTGTTCCTGATTATACTCAGCTTTATTCAAAATAATTTCTCTGTTTGTCGAAACTCTACAATCATATCGGTTGCTACCTGTGTATCTGCTCCGCCCACGCGGCCCCAAGGGGGTTGAAGTTTACGTGCCCGTCGTGCCGCGTTTTATGTATAATCTGTACATTTGTACATAGTGATTAACTTAGAAGTACAGCTGAAACATGGAAAATTACGAGATTATTAATACATTTTAGCTAGAGTACACAAACAAGAGAAGAAGATCAAATTGTTATTTCCTTTCTATGTTCTCGGTTGCGCCATCTCGTGTCATATTGTTTAAACTTGCTCGATTTTCTGACGTCATCGAATGTAATAAATCGTTTCTTTTGGTAAATTGGTTGTTTGTGAGAGGGCAGAAAGATAAATATACTAGGGTCTGATTTTTTGCCCGTGTCAGGACGGACACGATTACTCAGATACACCCGAGTGTACCGCCCCGCGTTATATTCAACGGGCAGTCAGAATACCTCGCGCACAAAGTTGGGTTACCGGAGATATTGTACTGTGTTGTTTGTGATATTCACGTTCCTTGAATTTGGTAGAATCCGTTACTACGCTTGGTTCAAGCAATGTCCGTTAAATGCCTAGCCCAAGGACACAACGGACTAGCTAGCGACCAGTTTCGACTCGGAAATTTCGATTGAAAGGTGCCGCACTAACCACCAGACTAATCGGTCGGGTAATTCTTTGTTTTAGCTTTTTACTTTTGCAAAAACTTAACTCAATTGATTAACAAATGTTTAATATGTGACATAATATTAATGAAACTAAACACATTTGGTAAAGTTTACTAAATTGTACAAAAAAAACTTTTTTTATGCCAGGACCGGTTGATCCCCATGAATAAATGCGCTCTACAAAAAATTAAGGAACGTCTCGATCACATTCAGGACTGCATTATCTCAGCTAACTCCGGGAACACACAAAATAATCTTACGATTGACCTTGTGATAACAGGACAAGTGTGGGTATGTTTGTCCACCATATAGGCGCGTAATAAAGCTAATCAACTGTACAGCATGGTACTAGTCGTGCACTTACCCACGCTAATACGCAAGACAAACAGTACTTGCGATAACTTTACATAAATTGTTTGCCATACGGGAGAATTGGACTTAAGTTTATGATTAAAAAAATTCTTCAGTACCATGGCAGCTTTCCTATAGAATTATAGGATATTCATGTTTATCCCCGTGACTGGGACAAAAACAGAATGTTACAATGAAAATTGTAAGATATTTTTACTCTTATCTTCGGGTTGTTGATGCTATAGCAGTGTATTTTATGATTGGGACGTTCTTTAAAAACACAACAGTTTGTAAGAAATTGTCTGTTTGGCCGAATGGTTAACGAATGATTCATATCAAAAACGGTCTCAGTGACAAGAAGATTTTCGGCTCCAAAATTATCCGAAAATTCTTTCACAAATTAAGTAAGACGGTAAGTGCAAAATATTTCACAAGTGTAGCAGCTATTTTGGGCTAATAAAAAGTAGGCCCAGCGTTAAACAGTTTGAATAATACGTGTTATTTGGTTGGTAAATAATGTGAATTGCATTTTGGAAATGCGTTAAAAGACACCACACCAGCTGTGCAGCATTATGGAAAACTAAAGTTATAACACGTAAGGTACCGACCTTAATTTTCACCTTTGGCAAATTATTCCTTGGTAAACAGGTTTAAATCTTCGGATTTGAATTTGTCGATAAATCTGCTAAGTTTTCTTAACATGATTTACATTGAATGTCATGCAAAATAGATTAAATAACAGCAGAGTGTCAAACGCGTGTTACCAAGGCACTATTTTTAAAACGTGTCTCTGCATGTGCAAGGACCCTTGCCACGGATCAAGGGGGTGTACCTACGTCGACATATACCCGGACATACAAAGCAGTCCATTGAACTGAGAGAATCGTGGTGTTTAGGTCATTTAAACCGTCCACCCCCACCAATTTCGTAGCAAGTTTCAGTCTGTCGTGAACTTTTCCCGCTACGTGTGGGTTAAGGGTGTCTCTTTTGTGCTCTATCATCGTATACCTGCAACGCACAAGTGTTTATATAGAAGGTTCATAGTTATCGGCGTGGGCCCGTCCCAAAGACAGTTTTTATAAAACATGCTGTATATGAATAGTCGCGCTAACCATTGGGCCACAAGACCGTACATTCAATATTTTATATTTTTTGATGGAAAACCGAAGGCGCGTTATCACAAGGGAAATTGTCAGATTACCTCGCTCCCATCGTGCAGTTATCGAAGATATTGCAGTATATTGTCAATGATTAAGACATTCTTTTAATTGCAGTACAACCCAATAAAGCGATTACTGTTTGGTAACCTCAATCGAACCATTCATATTTATACAAATTCAACCACGGTCCAAGAACACTTGACCAGCCTGTTAGCTCCGTGGACTAATCCGTTTTTCGTCACTCAAAAGATGGTAAGATCGACCTTATATAGCTGGCAAGACGGTTTTATAAGATATATAGGCAACACTGGGTAATATTGCCATCCCTTCAAATAGCTTGGTGGGTTGGCAAGTGGTCTTTCACCTAAAAAGTTGTGGAAATAAACTAGTCGGTTGTATCCTTGGACAAGGCAACTTAGCGGTCTGAAATTGTTTGAACCCAAGTGGATTAATGGGTTCCACCAAAATTGAAAAAAAAAACATCTAAATATATAACGCTAGACAATAGCTTCAGTCAACTAACACTTAGCAAGATATTGCATCGTGCAGTATTATACAGACAACTTAAATCCGCAAAAAATGTCTACTGCTACCTGCAAACATTATGATCCGAATTCCTTCGAATAGACAACCCGTTGACTCTAATCCTGATGTTCATATCATCATCCTCGCCTCCCCACCCCCAGTATTGATTCGAAAATCCATTCGCCTGTGGGTGGGATTTTCTTTTTTAATGTCCAGTTTTCCCATTCGTATAGGATAAGATATTCATGTTTATTCCCGTGAATGGGAAAACCAAGGGGGTTAACACACGGGCAATCGTCCGATCACCTCGCGCCCACCGTCGGGTTACCGGAGCTATTGCAGCAGTGTGTTGTATATGATAGACACGTTCCTTCAATTTGGTAGAACCCACTAATCCGTTGGGTCCAGGCAATGTCCGTAAAGTGCATTGCCCAAGGACACAACCGACTATATCGTCCAGTTTTGCACATGCAACCTTTGG
>CH002355.1:411502-424111 GCA_000149265.1 Ciona savignyi
TCATTGCTTGATTTACTCCATTATCGTTCAATATGTTTTTATTATATTTTTAATATGAAGGAGCCATCGTTTTAAAGTCTGGATGGTTAGGGATAGTATAGAAAAATTATTAAGATCTGAAAGCGTTTATGATAAAATTTGGTTAATAAATGATTGTAATTGTTCTAAGCATATATCGCTCGTAATTGAGTGTTGGGGTAGCAATTAAGTTAATGGTGAAAGCCATATTCTATGTAAGGCCAACAGAATACCCATGTGTTATCCTTGTGAATGCGAATACTTAGAAATTGCCTTAGCCCAGTGAATTATTAAGGCCTACTAAAAACACACTAATAGCTTCGATAACCCGACGGTGCTGGGCGCGAGATAGTCTAATGGTTTGCCGTGTGATAACGGCTCTTGTGTCTTATCCCATCACTGTAATAAATATAAATATACTCTCCTAACATACCTTATGAAATTGGTCTGGAGTAAACACAACAACGCCTCCCACAGTTACGCCGCAGCACATAAATGAATAATCGAATATGTTCACAGAGCAAGCTAGATGATCTACCAAGTTCGAGCCACTAGTGCATCTAAAATGAATCAAAAGAAAAGTTTAAATTCAACTGGTCCACTATGATAGACTCAAATACAATTATCTCGTTTTGAACGATTATGGATGGGTATAACGTATATACAATTCCAGTAGCACAAAATATGTAAGGTTTAGATACTCATGTTTATTAAAACTCAGAGGTTATACCACGGGCGTTATTTTTTAACTGGTTAACTGTCGTGTCACAAAAGTTATTGTGTGTTGTACGTAGTAGAGATGGCTTTCTCTCACAAAGCGTTTGATTCCAGATCATTGTGATTACGAACATCTAAGAGGGTAAACAAGTGTAATCCCATTTTAGTTGAAACCCCACACCAGTTGGGTTGAGCATATACGTAAAGAGGGCTTAACATTACAAAGGATTTAGCTATATATAAAGGTGCACTGGTTATAACTTCCCGGTTATTTATTTTAATTCACGTTTCACTGGATATTCACGTTTCACTGCTGGATATAAAAACCATGGTGAAACCACATCGTTCAAAGCTTATCTACCGGGACTTTATACAACCGAACCCACTCGCTAGCAAGTCAATTGCGTATATTGGGATATATATTTATAGGAATGCTTGAAAGCATTATATTAATTGGGTTAACCTAAAACCATAGCAAAACATACGAAACACTCTGCAATAGCTTCGGTAATCCGACGGTGGGCGCGAGGTAATCTAACGATTGCAGCGTTGAATCATATTTTAATATTTCGCCCACTGGTGCATGCAAAAGTGACCTGTCACGTGATGTAAATACTGTGATACATATTTTAAGTACTTTGTGCTTTGACGACATTCCGGCCTTGATGCCGATTGTTTAACGCGACCGATATAAATACCGCCTTCTATAAAACAACGGTTTTACTCACCGGGTAATCATGGATTCGAAACTAAGCCCGGTAACAAAAATACTTAGAAGATAAACAACAAAGTGAATGACTAACAGTGCAATAGGAATGAATGTTTGCGATGTTATGGTTTTTACAAGACCACAATGAATTATCCTGACACGGCGAAAAAACGCAAAACCCGTAGTTAGCATATCTGAAAACTACCCAATTTTAACGTGAAAATTATTTGAACCAAAGATGGAGAACAAAACTGCATATTTCTTAAAAGTACAAGTTAAATTGCAAACATAAGTTGACCGGAATGAACGTCGTAAAATCGGAAGATTTCAGGTTCGAACCCAAGTTTCTACCGACTATTGTTTTTTTGTAAATGAACAATTATTCTTGCTGTATGCTGAAATGACGGAGCTTCAACTTACGAGTACATATTCTTGTCGTTTTCCGGCATCATATCTACGTCATGGAATACGTAACAATCAAATGAATTATGATGTTTTCGACTTTCATTGAGAGCGAAGTTATACCCGGTATTCATCAGGCGTCCCTTGTTGAATGTACCATTACCAGATTGTTCGATTACGAATATCTGAAAACTATAGACCAATGTAAACGTGAAAAATGTTGGGTCAAATTACATTCTAAATGTCGTACGTCGCTAGGCACAAAACGAAGGGTTTCCGGTTTGAAACTGGTCACTAGCTAGTCAATTGTGACCTTAGGCAAGTCACCTAATGGACATATGGACATTGCCTGAACCCAGTGGATTAATGGGTTTTAAAAAATATGAGGAAACGTGTGAATCATACACATTATACTGCAATGGCTCTGGTAACCCGACGGTGGGTACGAGGTGCTCTAAAGATTACTTGTGTTTTTTAAACCCTTAGTTATTCCATTCACGGGGATAAACACGGATATCTTATACGCAGAAATCTTACAACTTTTCTAGAAACTGAACCATTTAAATAAGTACGTAACCTTAGCTGCTAATAAAATACATTTAGTATTGAATGATAACAAATCAGAAACCCCCCTTTTTCTATCCTACTTTATAATTGTCCAGTTGTGTTGCTGAGCGTTTAGCACGATCGATTTATAAATCTATTCTTTATAAAAAACGGCTAAAGTGACAAGACCATCAATATATCACACACTGATTAATATGTGTTATTAAGACTCAACAATCAAATCTATTGTGACGTATAATAAATCGCTTGAAAGGCGATAAATGCAAACATACATCGTTAAGGAAGCGAGGTACTATACGTTAACACGCCTCCGTTCCAAGTATTTTTCTTTAGGTGTAAACCAGTAAATACCAAAAATAATTTTTATTTGCTTCGTTTAGGGGGAATTACTCACAGGAAACCTTAAAATTTTATCCCTTGCATTGAAAAACCTTTATTAATACGTTTAAAACACCCGTCATTGTTACTTATAAATATGCTGGGATAATTTTGCAAACTTTGTTTATAATTAAACAGTTGGTGTAAAATAACTTGAGGTGATACTTACCTTACATGCTGTCTTTTAAGAAATGGATGAAGTCTTCCTAGTAAATATTCTAGGTGTTTCTCTCTGCCCCGAAAAGGGATGATAATCGCAATTTTAAGCTCCGGTGTACAATACGAAGGCCCGAATAAGTGAAAACTCGTAACTGAAATATGCCAGTGTTCTTGTTTTACTGCTGTGTATTCTACTTCTAATCTTTCTAAGTCTGTTTTTAGAGCACCGAACAAAGGCATTTGAAAAGAATTGCACGATATCGTAGCTGGGGTCGTAGTCTCTGGCGTGGTAGTGGTGTACACAGTAGAGTTCAAGCTGCTCTCGACAGTACTTTTTGCAATGTCTCTAAAGTTCAAACTTGATTTCAGCTTTACAGATCTCTTTATCTCAAAAGACCAGAACATTATTATCATTAGCACGACTGTCGATAATAGACATAGCAGCTGCAGGACTTTCAACGGCTTCATTTTTATCATATGTTCTCAAATAGTTGCAATTTAATCGGCATGACTCTGTCATATCACGCTGGTGCTAACTTTTCACACCTGACCTGTCGCCATAGGAAGATAGGCTTGATTCGTTCACGCGCATGACGTACGTACTTTCCTTTCTTTTACGTTACTCTTCTCTCGTTTCTTGAACTAACCATTCTTGAACTAAATTATAAACTGTTAATTCCAATTTGCAATTAAACAAAAGAATTCAGCAAAATTTACACGAAGAATCTTAATCTAATAATATTAAAGAATCCTAACTAGCATGTGTCATGGCTTTGCGCCCAATAGAGTGTGTTCCCAGAACCCTGTTCTAACTGCCAATCGTGAGACCTGTCTGCCTTAGTCTTATATAAATAATACACCATTACGATAGGGCGATTTAATAAAACGTAAAAGATTAACACGACTAAAAGAATAATAAAAACTGCGAAAACCGTCAACTGGTATCCAATAGCGGTACTCGATACCACTCAATACACCGTACAAAACTCGATACACGCGTACAATACTCAATATACTCAACAACGATACCCAAAGCTCAGGGAAGGAAAATACTGTGCGTTTGTTGTGAGGTACAACGAAAACTCCTTCTTTAGATCCATTTGGAACGGACAACGATAAAAGTGTGCGCAAACAAACAGGTGGGAATTAATAATTACCTGTGTAGGATAGGATATAGGATATTCATCTTTATCCCCGTGAATGGCAAAACCAAGGGGGTTAACACACATGCAATCGTCAGATCACCTCGCGCCCATCGTCGGGTTACCGGTGCTATTGCAGTGTGTTGTATATGATAGACACGTTCCTTCAATTTGGTAGAACCCATTATTTCGCTGGGTTCAGGCATTGTCCGTAAAGTGCCTTGCCCAAGGACGCAACCGACTAGCTAGCGACCAGTTTCGCACCTGCAACCTTTCGATTGAAAGGCGACGAACTTAACCGTTAGACCAACGGGACGGACACATGTGTGTGCGGGTAGAAACGGCTAGAACGCCTAAAGAGTTGCAACTTACGAAAACAGTGAATAAAGATAAGTTCAAAGTGACACGAATAAAGTGGAAAAGTTACTAAAATATAACTCAAATATAACATATACTACTCCTAAACGACGCCAGTATGTTTCAAAATATTAATGTGACTACAAACCAATGTTCACATATCACCATGAAAAACATCTAGCTAGCCCAACTGTTTTAAAATATAACTTGATGCAATTGTACACATATTTTAACACACCAGGGATAAGCGGATATAACGATAACAATGCTTACAACGGTTTATATACTATTAGGGACGAAAAGTTATTACTTATTTCTGATGAAATATGCATTATAAACTATGCTGATTAGGCCTACAAATTTTGAATTTAATTTTTAAACATAAGAAGCTCTCTGGTTGGACCAACCACAAATCATCTAGTTGTATAGCTAACATCTGTTAACGTGTCAACTTGATTAAACTGTTCCGTCGTGATCATACATTCATAATATAACGAGAAGGAGAGCAAATTTTGTTTGAACCATTTAGCTGGATATTTAGCATAAATTTTGAGAAAATCGTGCAGTCATTGTTTTATTATTTTCACATTATGTCTTGAATTATGGAGTTATTTTGGCATTCTGGTTTTAGTCAAGGACTTTTTAAAATGCGACACTTCAGCGTTCTTTCTAAAACTTGTTCCACAGGTATGCCAGATGCCAAATCGTTCCAGCAAATGTGGAGTGTAGTCCGATACATCCTAGACAAAGCTCAATGTCGTTTTACAGTACGAAACACGCAATTTGTTATCAAAAGATACATCTCTCTGTATATAAAAACTGGTGCTCTTGTGCTAATAATAAATAGTGTTCATGTTTCCATAAACTTTATTTATGATTGACAACAGGGTTACTTCATCTGTCATTTCATTTTCAACGAACGAATCAAAAATGTGGTCTGCCACAAATACGCACTGCCACAAATCAGTGTTTCCTCAACTTGCTTTCTACTCTTTTTGTGTTAAAATATTGTGTAGGCCTATTTGGTAACTTAAAAGTTGAAATTAAAAAATTGAATTTTTACAAACGGCGCCCCATAGCTAAATCAGCAGAAAAGTTGACGATTTAATCGAAATAAATCGCTTATTAAATTGATTTTTTTTACAAACGGCGCCTCATAAAACTAACACATGTGGTGAGTGAAACACAACACAATTTTAAAAGAAGAATACTACAAAGACGAATTAGAGAGTGTCAACCACATGTGAACCACCACTATTTAAAAAAAATCTGTTGACTGTTCGCTATAATGCAGAAACGAACCGTTTACTTGGTTACTTAATAAATTTTGGTATATCTCATGCAAAGTGTATAAAGTTTTTTTTTGTTTGCAAGTTAAATCCAATGGGTTGACGAGTTACCAATCAAACCTTGATATCTATGTTTTTTGAATAAAGTATTACGATGATATGTACTAAAATTAAACAATGAAAACATATAATCAAATTGCTTTTATATTATTGCGGTTTTTCGGCGCAAACTGAGATATTTTAATTACTATATCTTTTAGTTTTACTTTATAATTTTTTTGTTTTAGTTTGTAAATTGTACATTCCATTTCTAAAATATGAACAAACTAAGAAAATCAAACAAAAATGTTTAAAATGCAATGAAACTTTTGTCGTTCGTAAATTCTCGTAAAGCGGGGTTTCCTGTGATTTAACCACTATTTGTAACTGCATATCTAATGTAAATTAGTTAACACCTCTCAAATTTGTTAATTCATTTTATTCCTGTTATTATGGGGCATTAAATCATACTATATACTGGTTTGAGTGCATTTAGTGTTAGCGGGTTTTGCGGAAAATAGTTCATGGTAGGTATTAGATATCAAAAACTATTTTGTTCACATTAAAATGCACTATGGATTTGTGTTGGTTTTAATTTTTTAGCTCTTTTATATACGTGGTAATGTGTTTAAGGTTTGTAGGTTTTACTGTATTATTTGGTTGTTTTATGGCGTTTAAGTATGTGTTTTGCTGAGTAACAATGGTGGTGATTCCCCAATGTTTGAACAGTGGAAGGCAGCATGTGCTAAGCTGCGCACCAATGATCTTGTTTAGCTGTGCAGTTTGATTTGTGAATTATAGGTGTTGATTGTGAATCTTCTAACATCTTCTAAAAGTTGCCGTTGTTCGGAGGGGTACCAGCTAAATAATGTTTTGGGGGAGGTTTTGAGTTAGGTTGCGGATCGAGGTTAAAATTTTTAATTATTATAAAAATCTAAAATTTCGGGTGGCAGGATTTTGAGTGACAGCCCTATTTGTGGTTAAATATTAAAAAAGTTACTTCGCGGCCACAGAGCTACCGGATCTATTTCATTGTGTTTTATACAA
This sequence comes from Ciona savignyi, assembly GCA_000149265.1. Taxonomy (NCBI): domain Eukaryota; kingdom Metazoa; phylum Chordata; class Ascidiacea; order Phlebobranchia; family Cionidae; genus Ciona; species Ciona savignyi. The sequence continues at coordinate 418,327 of CH002355.1, forward strand.
CGGTGACATTAATACGTCGTTTTAACTGATTAATTAGATCTTAAACACTGTTCGTTAAGTTTCTTGGTTAAGCAACCCCCAAACTTTCCGCTGATTTCCATCACTACCCTTCGGCTCAGAGACCGAAGCTCCACCACTCGGTTAGCTAGTGGTGAAAGCATTGTTCTTTGTTTTAAGCATTTTAATTTTGCTAAACTTAATATTTCAACACTTAATTTATTTGTTTTATTTTTATTTGTGACGTAATCTTGAAAAAACAAAACACACAACATAGTGCATTTCTTTTATGTACTATTTTAGTAAAGCCTACTAAAAGAAAACAAAAATGCGCAAATTATATATTTTCTGTGAAAGGGCCGCCTGATCCAAGTAAATAAATCCTTTGAACAAGTGCACCCACTACATAAGCTAGTAATAAAGCTAATTAATCGCATACAATGGTGCTAGTCGTGTATTTACCCGCGCCAACACGCAAGACAAACAATTTTCGCATTAACTGTAAATAGATTGTTTGCCTAACAGGAGAATTGGATTTCGAGTTTATGATTAATAAAGTTCTTTCAGTACATTGGCAACTGATTTACAAAGAAGTTGTAGGCTATAACATGCTGAGCCTGTAACTGTGAGAGCATTTTAAATGAATTGGTTATAGAAGAACGCTGGCATAAACATCCAAGATTAAAGGTTTTTCTGCTAATATAATATTTTGAGAAATAATTTTATTTTAATCCTAAATAGACTTTAACAAAAAGGATCATGATGTGTATAAGATTCTCGCTTGGTATTCACGCTGCTCTGTATTGTGCATGCCTTTTCGGTATAATCTATTCGGCTGAAATAACGGATACTCTCGACAATGGCTGTTCGATTACAAGGGAAAGTGGAAATTCGTCAACTGATATTCAGTCGCTCATGTAAGTATTTAACGGTTCTAATAGCCAGTTATGCCAGTAGCCAGTTACTGGACAAAATAAAGCAACAGCACACCGCTAGTATTTTATTATCCATTGTTATAACAATTTATTGTATTGTTATAGAAATTCTCCCCTGCTTATTTTAGGCCACCGCATTTTTAGGGGATTTCCCGGAATAAAAAGTAAAATTTTCTGAAAACAAATTTTGCATCCGCGCATTTTCTACGTTGTGCATACTTTAAAAACAAATTATAAGTAACTTAAATTTATGAAGAAAAAAACATTGCAAAGCCGAGAATAGGTAAACGTATGCTGTCTTGCAGGCCAAGTTATATGGGTAGCGATTCGTAATGTCAGCCGAAAGGTAGGGGTGTGGGGGTCTTCCTTATTTAGTCTTAAGTCAGGCTTGAATTTGGGCCTTGTGCTTGCACTAATTTTGGCATGAGGTCCCCCCAACTAACATACCTCAGCCATGACTAAAATAGATGGCAATCCGGACTCCATAAAAACTTCTTTATTGATATATTGCAATCTGATACAATACAATTCGTACAGTTAAACTGGTTCATTATACATACTTGAAGATATCATCTTGTGTGGGAAGAATTATAAAGGAAGTGTTTTTTTGGATTATAGTCTGTTTCATAGGAAATGATTGGCAAGTCAACAGCTGTGCGCGCATTAAGCGCCCATTACAACACTTTTAATATAACTTAATACAATGTGCAAAAAATATTATATAAACCGCGAATGTCCACTACAGGGGGATCAAAGCATAAGGCGAATTCGGACAACACTAAAATAATAGAAAGAAGAACTGTGCTCCCTACAACAATGAGAACTAACTCTAACACTAATTTTAACTGCAGAAATAACTGTAACTCTCAAGTGTTCCCTAATACCACCACTTTATTTTGGAATGCAGTTTTTCTCTTTTATATGTTTTAGTTTTTCTTTTCTTTGTGGTTACACTCCTGGGTATTACTGGTGTAAATAACATAAAAGTGTAGAAGTGTCTTCATCGTTATTAACATAATGTTATAACTTTAGCATCTAGATCTCTTCGATTACTGGTTTTACCTGTCTATCTGGCGATAACCATTGACACATCACTCAATGTGGATTTTCTTACCTGACTGACCAGATGTTACACTTTTAGATGTCACACATGATTTTTTTAATACTGATTAGATATATATTGATTTGGTCTGGGTTGTACATAAAAAGAAAGAGATAAGTTTGATCCGGGTTGTAGATAAATGGAGGTTATGCTTATTACCCAAAAGTGCTGTGTTCAAGTTTTACTTTTTTGAACATGGCTGTCAGTCTGGATCTAACACAACAATTCAGGTATCTGGATTTAGTGTAGTCTGGTTTAGTGAGCCGCCTTTCAGCCAGAAAGTTGCCTGTTCGAAACTGGTCGCTAGCTGGTCAGTTGTGTCCTTGGGTAAGGCACTTAACGAACATTGCCTGAACCCAACGAATTAATGGGTTCTACTAAATTAAAGCAATGTCTCAATTATACACAAAACACTACAATAGCTCCGGTAACCCGACTATGGGCGCGAGGTGATCTGACGATTGTCTGTGTGTTAACCCTCTTGGTTTCCTCATTCACAGAAATAAACATGAATATCCTATCCTATTATCATTGTATTAGGTTCCTGTCAATTGAAACTACTGTGTTATCTTACCTAAATGATAAAAATAAATGTTTTTTTTTAATAAATACTGATAAAATATCTTAATTTTTAGGTTGCATCACTTTTCACCATTGCCGCATTTAAACTGCTCTGGGTTGGGGCACACAAATTTGAACGTTGAAGGTGTTGTGGCCGACACAAAAACCATTACCGTATCCTACAATGACCTTGTCGAGTTTGATGTGGATAACCTCGAAATTTTTGTCACTCTTGTCAAGTTGGAACTGCAAATGAACAATTTGGTCAGAGTTTTACCATCGAAAATAAATCTTGAGATATCCACAATGGAATATATCTCGGTTTCGTAAGTAGGATTTATTTCAGTTCGTTAACCCATTTGTTGTCAGTTCACTACTAAATTTTTAGGAAATCGCTTTAAAACTAAAAAACAATTAGTTTTTTGAATAGCTTACTCAGACTGTTGAATTGTGGAAATCTAAAGGGAGGGAAAGATGGTAGAAGTAAAGGAGGGTAACTCCTCTCCATAAAATCAGGATAAGATGCTTAAAGTTAGATTAAGGAATAAAATTAAAACCAGTGTTTGCGGCAGAGTTACATTTAGTTTTTTGTAGTTTAAGTGAGAAGGTGTCCTTAGTCTCTTTCCCCCACTTTTAGTATTGCCTACATCAACTTTTAATGCAAATGATGACAGACATTTCAGTAAGTATTTAGTTTAATACAAGATAGTTTAATTTCAATGACTGTGTTGACATAGGGCCAACACAAGATAAAATTGTAGGTCATAATAAGACATGAGCAGGAAAACATTTTTACCTTAGTAACTGTGGTTGAATAGGCTTGCGGAAGGTACTAAGATTTAAGGTATTTTACAATAGACTTGTTAGACTTTAATCTGACCAGATAGTTTTCATTGTGCAAGGCACTTAATAGGCCTAGGCATTACCTTAACTCAGAGGAAGTATGAGTTTTACCAAAGGACTGTCTAAATCACAACACAGTGCAATAAGCTCAAGTAACCCACTGGTGGGCGTGAGGTGATCTGAGATTTTCTGTGTGTTAACGCCCCTTACTCTTTCCCATTTATTGGGATAAACAGGATTATCCTATTCTGATTTGCTTATTGTCATTTTTCAGAAACAACAAGTTAGAAATTGTTCCTACCCTTGCCTTTAAAGCCTTTCCCAACCTCAAGTACCTGCTTATGCACAGCAATAACATTCAGCGAATTGAACCAACGGATTTTCGGTTTAACCCAAAACTTTGGGTTAGTATTGAAGTGTTATATGTTATTGTACTTTGGTTATTTTTTAAGTTTTGTGTAGGATAGGATATTCATGTTTATCCCCGTAAATAGGAAAACCAAGGGGGTTAACACACGGGCAATCGTCACATCACCTCGCGCCCACCGTCGGGTTACCGGAGCTATTGCAGTGTGTTGTCTATGATAGACACGTTCCTTTAATTTTGTAGAACCCATTAATCCGCTTGGTCCAGGCAATGTCCATAAAGTGCCTTGCCCAAGGACACAACCGGCAAGCTAGCGTCCAGTTTCGCACCGGCAATCTTTTGATTGAAAGGCGACGCACTTAATCGCTAGACTAACTCGACGGACCTGATTTATTAAATTTAAAATTTTCTTGATTAAACTCTTTTTTGACTCTGATATTTTAGTTTGTCATTTTTATCTCAATAGTATTTGCAATTTGGACCAAACCCGATAACAAATTTCAATGAAGAATGGATGGGGAATGTCAATTTAACCGGACTAGGCTTGCAAGGTTGTGGCCTCCGTCAAGTCCCAGCAAATCTTCAACGGATGACAGGTATGTTGTTTTATGTCTTGTAATTTTGGAATTAAGAGATTTTGATTTATTGGAAAGCAATTTTATGCAAAAAATATGCATCTTTTTAAGCAATTTTTAGCAAGAGATATGCATTTTAAGCAATTTTTTTTAGCACAGTTGCATTTTAAGTGATTTTGTAAGGGTGGATTCGGAACATTTTTTAAAGTTTTTAAAGGCGCATTTAAGCAATTTTTTGAAGTGGGTATATCTTTAAGTTAATTTCACGAAACTAATGTTGTCAAGACTACCCGCTGTTTTAGCCGGTTGTGTTCTGTTTGTGGCAAGGAACTTAGCTGACTTCACTTGAACTTAGTGGAAGATTCTCAGCACTAAAACAGCAGGAATATCTAAACCAGGGCTTCCAAACTTTTAAGCTCATGACCCCTTTTAATTCATTAAAAATTTCTGCTACCCTTTGTCACTTTTAAAATCCTAAACAGATAGAAATATATACAATAGACATAGTAGTTTGTGTGAAATTGATGTATTCTTTACAACCAATGAAATTCATTGTGAGGCCTCTGTGGCGTTGCAACCTCCAGTTTGGGAAGCCCTGATCTAAACAATACCCTTAAAAAGATCATGTAATCTGCCATCAGGTGCCAGAAATGATTTCCTCATGAAAATAGGCTGTATTTCCCATTCAGAAAATAAACATTAATATCTTTTATCCTTTCCTTATTTAGGTTTAATGTTATTGGACCTGTCTAATAATTTGATCAATACAATATCTTCCAATTCTTTCAATAAACTAACAAGTCTTGTGTACCTATTGCTTTCTACCAATCGGATTGAGTTTATCGACAAAGCTGCGTTCAAAGGTCAGTTATCGACAAATCATGAGTTTAAATTTTATTTTGGCGTTTCCTATTTTATTTTGTCCGATGAAATAGTCTGGTGGTTTAGTGTGTCGCCTTTCAGTCGAAGGGTTGCAGACTAGGGCTACGAATTAACGGTTAATTTGAAAAACGGTTAACTGATGTAATAATAATCGGTTAACCGTTAACCGATTTTCTTTAGTAAAATCGGCACAGTTTTTGGCAAAAAAAGTTATAGGTCGGGCAGCCGTACGTGGATACATAGCGTTCGCCGAGTAAACAAGCCGCAGATCGTGGCAGCGTTGCCTTTTATCTTGCCGCGTTGATTACAGATAAGCAAATTGGCGCGAATCCAAGATCACATGTAATGTATTTACCGCGATTGTGATTATTCCTAATCGGTGGTTCGAACTATTTTACTCAAAAAAAAAAAAAAAAAATAATTTGCTTAGACTAAAATAACAAGGAATTGCTCAAAAAGTATATTTACAATGACGTGCATATCCCGTTTAAATATTTACGGGGAAATGCGTAATTACGTAATT
>CH002355.1:431503-477372 GCA_000149265.1 Ciona savignyi
TACTAAACGGAACAATAAAAAGGGATTCAAAATAAAACGTCCTCGTCAATCCGTCAAGTATCAGTTAATGAAAATCTCTAAGCCAATCAAACAAAGACAGTACACAGGATAATATAGACGTTTGGCAATCTGGCGGCTATATTTGGTTTTTGAATACTCATTGAACTATGGGAAAATCAATTCGTCTGTGACTGCAAAATGAAGGGAATCAAAGCCTGGATTGATAAAGTAAGACATGTGTAAAAAAATCATGATGACGTGTGTCGCCCCTTTTAGTATAATGGGAACGTCTGTATCATACGCAACACACTGCAATAGCTTCGGCCGACGGTGGGCACACGAGGTAATCTGACGATTGCCCGTGTGCTAACCTTCTTGGTTTTTATATTTACAGTGATAAACAGAAATATCCTATCCTATTCTATCCATCCAAAATATTAGGTAGCTATTCGACTGTGTATTTGGACAAGGCACTTAACGGTTAACGGCAAGCCCAGTGGTTTTTTACACAAATACAGTATAAATTTCTCAATTATACAAAGCATACTGCAATAGCTGCATTAACCAGACAGAGGCATCTCCCAATTGCTTGTTGATATCGCCTGGCGTTTTCCCAATTACATAGATTACACATTATCATTCCAAGTATAAGGAACGTAAATACTTTTAGAAGTAATAATTCTATAGCAATCAGTCTAGTCCACAATTATGGCAAATGACGACTATTCTGTACTTTGAAGTGCGTTTTCGGCTAAAATGGCCATAGCGACTAAAACGGCGATCAAAATGACATTACACACTATTGCTTTTATAGTTGGACGCGGCGGATCCGATGACGGAAATCCGGTTTAAATGTTCACTCCCTGTTCGAATGAGGGACCTACTCTCGGACAACTTGGCGCCGGATGACTTTGTTTGTCAGAAAAACGACAACGCAGTACCAAGTATGATTAAAATATCTGTTATACCTCTTAATTATTTTGTCCCAAATTTTTTTCGTTTTCATATTCAGCCATACGTTGTATTATTTCCTTCGACTTTGGTTTACCATTCCATTTGTTTTTAACGTTTATCAAGAGTACTTTTGTTAGGCACAGTGATCTACTATTACCGTTTCGTTTAACTTTGGCTGTTTTCGCTTTATATTCTGTTGAACCCAGCGGATTAATGGGTTCTAACAAATTGAAGGAACGTGTCTATCATATACAACACACTGCAATAGCTACGGTAACCCGACGATGAGCGCGAGATGACCTGACGATTGCCCGTTGTTAACCCCCTTGGTTTTCCTATACACGGGGATAAACATGAATATCATATCCTTTATTTTATGATCCGTTTATCTTGTATTCGATTTGGCTAGAAAGTATATTCATATTGAAACAGAAATATCCCATACTATTTATTTGTTGCAGGCACCATATGTCAGAAATGCGCACCACCAGGAGGTCAAATAGCCCTTGCCGTCGTATTAACGTTCATTGTTACTGCGTTGATTGGTGTACTTGCGTGGAGATGCACATTTAAACGTCGGTACAGTGACCTACTGCTTTATGCAAAGCAGAGAAACGAAGGAAATATGGACGACTTCGATGAAATGTAATTTTCTTTCAAGCTTCGTGGTGACTAACTGTTTCCTGGAAATATATTTTATCTCTTTTATTAATTTCTGAAGTGATTTGAGTAAAAACCTATAAAATACTTGATTTCAATCGGAGCCAGAACGCCTAAGCGACTCAAATGTAAATCATTTTAAGGTTAACAATAAAAACTCAATTTAACTACATGCACAAATATATTTTGAGTGAAGTTTACGATTTTTACGTTATCACTGTTTTAAAGAACTTCATAATTTGTTGTAATTTTATTTTGATGCAATTATTTTTTATTCGTAGTAATTTTTTTTTATGTTTTGGATGCTGGACCAGCGAATTTAAATATTACTTTTAAGTTTTTAAACGATTTTGTCAATTGGAGTTTATCTGTTCGAGACCCAATGCTTTTTAAATGTAAGTTTCGACGTTTATTACAATTATGCTTATATCCGATTTGCTTCGTTTTACTGCGTTTGGCGCCCAATCGAATCACTTGACGCGTGACTTGAAAACAAAACCGGCATCAGTGCGTTAGAAGGTTGAGAAGGTAAACTGCAAGAAGGCGGGAAGCAAAGCCTTATTATGGATTGGAAACTTTGAAAGCACGGTTAAAAAATTTACGTAAACGTTCTCAAAAGGGGTAACCGTCAGATTACCGCAAGGTCACCGGTTTACCAGAGGTATTGTAGTGTGTGGTGTATAACTAAAAGTTTTTTCAGCTTTAACTCCAGCTGTTACTCACGGGGTTCAGGCAATACGTGCTACGTTGGCACCAAAACGATGTGTCGTAATAAGGCACATCTGCGAGATCGAGTTTTTTAGCGTTTGTTGTAACAAATCGACCATAAAGGCATGAATAAATACGACTTAACCCGCTTATTGCATGTTTGATCCTGCTTTTAGATGGAAAGGAACCCCCACAATATAGGCATTTTGCATGTGGCTCTGCCGCATATACCCCACAGTATGTACTAAACAAAATGACGATTAAACCTTTGAATATACAAAATAAACCAAATCTGATTTCGTAAACTAGATAAACGGGACACATATGTTAATACTCGCACAAAATACCTGTACAGTTAAAATGCCATAAAAAATGTTCACAAAGTTTAAACTTTTCAGTTTATTATTTATTTATCTTTGTACATGAAAATTCTCGGCAACAAACTGCTGATATTTATAATATAATTATTGTAAATCCCAAATAAAAAATAAAGTAGTTATATTTTTAGCATCTAACTTACTTTCACCCTTTTAATGAAAAAACAACAAATTGTTTAGTTGGCATAATTCCTCTCATTTTGTTTATATTATCTCAAAATGGAAAATGACTTTCGCAAGAAATCGGTTGGGTCAGCTGAAACCGTTGGGCGTGACCAAAGGCATTTTCTTTCTTATTGTTACGTTGTATTGTTCCCATGGTTTTCAGTTAATATTTCTAGAAAAAAGTTGTTTTAACTCAGCATTCAGGCATTTTATTATATTTAATTATTATTTAAAAGTGCTGCGCGTAATAAAATTTACCTTAAGTTATAGTTGAAGCACATGAATTTAAAAGATAAACTTAAAATAAATAAACTAACGTTAAAATTCAAATTAAAGCCCAAAAAAGCTGCATCCTAAATGACGATCAAAGTAGCAAAGATTTTCTTTATTTACAAATAAAAGTTTTAAAATCAAGTCACCAATTCCAGACTAATTAGCATATTATGACATTATCGCATAATTTTTTAATCGTAAAAAACGACCGAGTTTCGTAAAACAATATGTGCTATTTTTTTGGGTGCCTCTAATTACTACAGGATTGCTTAGATCGAGGGTTTGGAACTCCAAATATAACCCTATTCCTAACCGTTCAAGCAATCTGTAGTAATTATAGGTACCTTTTTTGTATATTTGTAGCACTCACATTCTCTCATTAAAATCTTCATTAGGCCTACTTAACAAACAGTGTTGATCCATCAAAGCCTCAATCTTAATATATTAAGCTGCTATTGCATCAAAAAAATTCTCGCGATGATATTGACTGTTTGCTCCGACAACAAAACTTGGACGTTTGATGTTGGTATGGACATCACGCTTCAAGAATTTAAAGTCGTTTGCTCCGGTGAAACCGAAATCCCATCCGACAAACTAAAACTTTTATTCAACAACAAACTATTATCCGACAACACGCAGCCATTGAAACATTACGGGGTTGGAGAAAATGACATTCTTTTAATACAGCAGGACCCAATCATGCCTAATCCAGCGCCTCCAAGAAGCAATTTCCCAAATGTCCCGGCCATTGATTTTAGTCGTATTCAGGTAATTTTTTGAATTCACGTAATTTACCTTAATCCATTAATAAATCGCTAGGATGGTTTCATCTTACTTTAATTCCATTAATAAATCGCTAGGATGGTTTCATTCCGCTTTAATTAGCCAAGGATGAAATAGGAAACTATAAAAATACGAATTTGCAGATCATAGTTTAAAGCTAAGTTCTGTTATGGTAGGTTAGAAATAATATAAATTTTCTATTATTTCGTATTTAAGATTACATATCTATGGTTATTGGTGGTTTAATAGTTTGGTTTATCTAAAATAATGACACAATGCAATAAATATGGGAAATCCATACAATGAGCACGTGGCAGTATTATGGTGAATGTTTTTCATTAACCCACTATCCTGTCTAAATCTCAAAGGGTAAAAAATCTAAACATAAATATCCTACAGATTCCCTCTTCTTCTGGGGCCTCTGCTCCTCGAGTGGTGAATAATGGAGTAAATAGAAATGACGAACCAGCAAAAGTGAGGGAATGGTTTCTAAACAACCCACATGACCTTGCTTTGCTGAAAGAACGAAACCCAACTTTAGCAGATGCGCTGTTGAGTGGAGATTTAAACCGATTTGCTGCGGAATTTAAGAAAATAAGGTAAGGTATTAACAAAAAAACTAAGATGCTTATATGCATAATTGTATTCACAATTTTTCATATATATATACATACATAGGCGTCTATTTTTTTTTGTAAACGAAAACTGGGGTGGCGCCAAGACGGCATAACTTTATTTAGCTGTAACCAACTTTTAAATAGACAAAAATTAGGGGACTTGGCACAATCGCTACGAATCGTTCCCTATTAGTAAATCACTATATATCTTTATAGCACTACGGATTCTTGTTGTTATTTAATTATTTGGAAGATTGCGTCGGCAACCGCAGGCGGCAAGATAAAACAAACACGTCGGCATTCGAATGCGTTGAAAGCCCCTTATATGGAATAACGTTGACGTTGTCTTAATCGCGACGATGGATGGATATAAATAGTAACATTGAAAGAAGTTTCGGGCTTTTTTTTCGATTTGCATGCTTTTGATTTGAGGCTTTTAAGGATTTTTTTGTATTTATTGGAAAAAGATTTAAAACACAACGTAAAAAACACAAGAGTGTTATAACGAAAAAAATATTTATTTCTATCCAAGTCCAAAACGAAGTCAAAACCGACTTCATTTAGTAAGGCACAGACAACTTTCCATTGTTAAAGTTAATTTGCCCCTTCATGTACTTCTATTGAATGCCCCTTGTCGAACGGAGAATCCGCATGTTTCTTTTAGAGAACTCATAATCGCCGATACGAATGTAAGATAATAGGGAAGTGTTTCTTTGAAATGTAATTTTCTCTTGGCGAGTTAAAATAATTTTGTATTTTGACATTTTGTTTAGCATGTATAAATATAATCTAAAGTTATATTGTTTTAACATAGCCTATAGTTTTTAAACGTCACGTTACGATACTTAGTATAACTTTGGTTTTAATACGTAATATTGTATTAAAAATTAAACTATCAGAGTGTGAATGCTTGCGTATATTACGTTTACAATCAAACAATCAACGTGTGAATGGTGCGTATATTACGTTGACAATCAAACAATCCACGTGTCAATGGTGTTATGTATAGGTGAAATTTATTAACCTTTCGAAATAATAATAAACTTGTGTGTTATTTAGGTTGCGATTTTTATGATTCTGTGCTACAAATTATTTTTTTACAGTTAACACATTGTAAAAAATACCGTAATGAGTGAAAAACTGGGGTGGCAAGTATGGTATATTTTGTATGTTGCCACCCCGCATTTTTTTACTGGGGTGGCATGCCACCCCGGGAATCGACGCCAGTGTATACATATATATTTAATATAATAGTTATAAACTGGAAATACAAGGAAACAATTCATCAATTATCCATACTAGTCACTTGTCTATAATTTAAAAAGATTTTCAGATCAAAACAACCATAAGATGAACTGTTAATTAATTGCTTTAACTCTTTCACTCCCGGCTAAATGCATTAATTCAAACATGTTGTCCCGCAGTGTTTTTTACAATTTTTGGTCATTTTCAAATTAGCACAGTTTTTCAAAAGTTTATGCTATGGTTTAATATTTAGTATGGTTGGAAAGATAATTTACCCCTCTTTTAAACAAGCCACATACCTAGAATCTACCTCCAATAAAAAATATATTATGTAAATTTTAGTGAACACCACTTTATATGTAAAGAAAATTCTGCTCGACTTTGAAAAATTTGAGGTGCACTGACAAACGAAATACTCACTAATTATTGGTATGCCCAAATGATATGAAAATTGGAATGTAGACTTTTTAATAGTTTTTGTACTCAGGAAAATTTGAACTGTATTTTTATCTTTAGTAGTTTTTTTACTATTCCTAATTGAAATTTCCCTTTATTCTAACTATATTATGAAAAAATGAACCAAAACGCATTGAAGTTTTGTAGAACTAAAACATTGAAAAGTATAAAAAAGAATTATGAAGGAAGTGTAAAAAGGGCATACAAAAGCAAACAAACACAAATACTATTTCCAATATTCTCGGAGTGTATGATATTCATCAAAGCAGGGCACACGCAACTAGTCTCGCCGCCTTTTTCTTTATCGTGCGCTCAGCACGCCCAGCTGGGTTCATGCTTTGGTGAACACAATGCTTACCGCTTGTAACGAAAACGTCACCAACGCTCTCCCTCTTATCTCAACGGGACGAAATTCACAGAGAATGTAAAGAAAGACTTGCTTGACAAAAAGAGCTTCTCCGCGTTAACACGACTCCTATTGGCTGAGTTAGTCACGTGTAAATTCGTGTAAAATCGATAGAAATAAGAGGCGAAGCCTTGAAAAAGAAAGGCTATCACTCCTCACATTTTTAATATTTCTCCACGAAAATTACAGAGAATAAATTAGAGGGTTTCTTTGATCGAATGAGCCTTAGCTAAGGTCTCTACCATTACGCATTGCGGAGAAATCGTTTTTTAGATTTGCACCCATTTATGTGCAACGCGGGATACTATGTTTTCCCACCAACTCGCGATATATGGCGAGTTGGGACGGAAAAAGTTAATTGTTATTTTTACACCTGCGTATAAAAAAGGATTTAAACTGCGCCTCATGGTACATAAAATATATGGTTATCTTTTGAGTCATTGGTGTACCTATTTCAATGTCTGCATAGCACTACTACCATGCTACTGGGTCATTGGAAAAAAATTGGAAAATGTTCCTAATTTGGGTTATTTGAAATGGAATGACCCTACTGTCTTTGTCCAAATAAATGAACATCACTGTAATAACCTTATTTGCCTCTGCAGGGATGCTCGAGAGCAGGCTGAGAAAGAGAGCATTCAACTGCGCAACGCGAACCCCATGGATCCTGAAGTCCAGCGGAAGATCGCCGCTGAGATCGAGCGAAAGAACATCGACGAGAACATGAACATGGCAATCGAGGAGTCTCCGGAGAGCTTTGGACAAGTCGTCATGCTCTGGATCAATCTCCGCGTCAATAACCATCACGTTAAAGGTAATAATGGATGCAACATCTATTCAAGGTTGATAGGAAAACAAAAGGGCTTTGTTGTGTTGGCCTTTGTCAAAACGTAAAGGGTTTTGAAGCATGGGCGTTTGTCAAAATATTAAGGATTTTGGGGATTAGGGGTTTGTTAGAACATCAAAAGTGTTAAGGCATGTGTGTTTATTAAAAAGTTAAAGGTATTCCGGCATGGGCTTTCGTCCAAATGTAAGGGTTTTAAAGCATGTGCAATCATATGAACATACTGTACAAGCTATAAGTTGTCAATTGGAGCTTTGCAGTATGTCTTAGTGTTTGATATAATATTGAATGGTTTATTTGAACCTGCAGGATTGATGTGAATTTCCTCCCAAAACCGACCAAAATCAGTGAGATAAGCTTTTATTATTGCCAATCGTTTGTGTACACTGTTCTGGCATTGATGGGTATTGCAAAAGTACTAACATTGTCACTCTCATACAGAAACTCCTAATTCACACATGCACACAAATTTATGCAAACCCTAATAGCGCAATATTATGCAAACACCTGAAATGCACACAAACGCTGCACCGCAAAACCCTTAAAAAGATGCCGTTTATCTTTCCGGTTCCGGCCACAGCTTTGTTTGTATAAGTACTGTGCTGGCGTGCTGCTTATCTCACTGTGCATAGTTGTTGATCTCCAGGGTGTCAGGGCTGGCATTTCATCCTTGTATAAATAAAATGTTGGGTCACTGATTGTCTGTTTTATGACAACAAAAGTTGGCTTAAATTTATCATACTGCCACCCCAGTTATCGTTTACATAATGAAAAATTTAATGTCCGCATCCCTCAAACAATAATGCAACTCATATACAGTGTTTCTGTCCGATTAATTTTTGGTCATCAATCAATTATTTTTTTTAAATGAAATTTGGCTTACTTAGGATTTAGTTACATGATAGTGAGTACAAAACAGCATTAAAATTAAAACTTAAGATTGTTAGTATAAACCAGATTTACCTTTTTAAAAACGTGGTTCTGGGAAGACAGCTAATCAGGTTTAAGCGCGAACTTTGTTAAATTACAGACATCATCCACCTTTGTAAATAAACAATAACAAGATTAACGATGTTATGCTGGGACCAGAGAAATTTTGGAGTTTTTAAATTAGATGATCTCTTATCTATTCCGGTTAAGCAATTAGTCAGCTTCCTTCAGGACACTAGCTGAGTTAACCTCTATGACCCGGATCCATGATAGCTCGGGGGCGCTGGAGTAACCGGCCTTCTATGGCCTAAATTCCTGGTCCCTGGGCTACCATGGACCTGCCCATTCTAATGTAATGTAATGATGTTATAACATAATGTGAAACAGTCAAGCTGTTTTTTAAACTGAAGAATGGTGTTATGTTTTACTCATACTGGTGGTGGGCAGTAATGAACATTTGTATTGTTGTGTTGGGCAACCACAAAAATACTTGCCCTCAAGCAGACATGGTGTTTGGGTTTTGATTCAGAATAAGATGCCGTACAAGTGTTAAGCTTCTGCTCACTTTATTAAAAAATCTGCTTTTAAGTATGTATGTGTGTACAGCCTTCGTCATCCATTGTTTGGTTAAAATTATTAAATTGGTTCTTGTTTCATATCTGCCGACCTTTAAGTTAGGGTGTTTCATGTGTGGGATTGTATTTGTGTGCAAGTGTATGTTTGTGTATACATATAGCCTTTGCCATCCATTTTTCCAATCATTTTTAATTATTAAATGTTACGTTTCATCAGCATTTGTGGACTCGGGGGCGCAGACTACCATTATGAGCTCCGACTGTGCCAAGCGCTGCAATATTATGAGACTCGTCGACCGTCGATTTGAGGGAATTGCCAAGGGGGTCGGAACCCAGAAAATCTTGGGCAGAATCCACTTGGCGCAGATCCAAATCGAAGATGTTTTCCTCCAGTGCTCGTTTTCTGTGCTAGAAGACCAGTCGATGGATGTTTTGCTTGGACTTGATATGCTAAGAAGGTATATGGCTTGTTTTGGATCAATGATAAATAGATAAGATAGGATATTCATGTTTGAATGAGAAAAACGGGGATGTTAACACACAAAAAATGAGATTTCTTCGCAGCCGCTGTCAATGTACCGGAGCTATTGCAATCTTTTGTGTACGATTCATTTCTTTAATTTAGTAAAACCCATTCTTCTACTGGGTACAGGCAAAGTCCACTGAATGCATTGCTAAAAGACACAACCGACTAGCTAGCGACCAGTTTTAAAATAACTCTTCGGCTGAAAAGGTAACTCTCTAACCAACTAAGCTAATTGGTAGGACAAATTGTGAGTGACTGCACGATGAGAATAAAAATCTAACTAATATCAACAAATAGCGAATCTTAGTATCTATGGGCAACTCTTGAAAAAGGTTAAAAAAAAGGCTTTAAAAAAAAAAACTAGTCCTAACTCTAACTTTAACTGTAAAATGCAAATTGAGGTAGGAAAAAAAGGGAAAATAACCCTTACACAAGAATCTGTATTAACTTAACCAAAACATTAATAGGTGGTAAATTGCAAATTTAATAAAATGGATATCGTTTCTAACATTAACCTTGGCACCACCTAAAGAGCAATACTAATAGGAGGGATAGGAAAATAATTAAAACTATTTAGTAAAGAAGGGAACTCTAACAATAATCTCAAATGCTGGTCATCAAAAAACACTGTGTGCATTTTGTGATAGAATAGGATTTTTGTGCTTTATCCTTGAACAGAAAAACGCTGTAAGTGAATTGTCAGGTTATCTTGCGCCCATCTTCAGGTTACTGGAGCTATTGCAATGTGCTGTATATGATTGCTGATCTTACAGTTTTTGCTCAACCCATTAATCTGCTGGATTCAGGTAAAGTTGCCAGCTACCTCTCCAAAGTAGGTATACACAGCTGTAAATTCAGTGACTAGTTTTGACCCAACAACCTTTCGGCTTTCTACATATAGCTGAAGCTCTTACTAAGTTAACAGGTTGACTGTTCTAATAGTTAACCAGAGCCTTCATCAAAATACAACTCCCAGAGTTGAAAACAGATTATGGAATATAATATTTGGCGACCTATGTACTTACAGACATCTTTGTGTGATCGATTTGCGGGAAAATTGCTTAATGATCGGGACGTCGCAAACAAAGACGAAGTTTTTATCGGAGACTGACCTTCCATCCCACAATCGCCTGCACAACCCTTCGGAAGAAGAGGATATCAGTAAAGCTGTCATGGTGAGAAATAAACCTGGCCACAAATATATAGTAATTTGTTGTTAAGGTAAGAAGGGTCACGATCAGAAATTACGAGATTTCTCAAATTTTACATTTGCTAATTTTCACACACACAACAGCATGTATAAAACAGGAACCGCAATTTTTAACACTTGTGTTACCAACTTTAATCCCATTTAAAAAAGTTAAATAAAATAGGTATATTTTACACTCGGGTGATATTCTAAGATTGGATTTTACCGACTGAGCAGTCTTTGTTCAACTCCAACTTCTGTATTAATCTTATTTTGTTTCCTTCTTCCCGTATGTCAGTGGGGTTGTCGGGTTGGAAACAACACTGACTTGGGGTTTGTTGACCTTCCTAGTCAAGGCACTTTAGCGAACGTTTCCTCAACCCTTTTTGGATAAATGATTTTAGGAATGTTTAATCAACGTGTCATTTGTATACATCACACTGTTTTAGCTGTGGTAACTTGATTATGGGCATAAGATTATCTTATGATTTCCTATATGGGATATCGCTCCTTGCGTTTATTCACGAGATAAACATGAATATCATATTGTATAGGATGGGACATATACAATATACTGCAGTAATCCGCCGCCGTTATTTATGTGAATAAACATGAATATCTTTTCCAATCCGATCTTACGTTACTTAGGAATCTGTTGAGGACGCGAAAAAAAAGCAAGACGCTGAAAAGCGGCCTACCAGCGCTACAACAACGAGCGACGCGAAAATGGCGAAGGCGTCACACAGCGACCAGCCGTCGTCTTCAAGATCGCCCGAGAAGCCTTCCGAATTTTACCTCAACATCCAAAAGCTTGTGGACATGGGTTTCAACGAGTTTGAAGCTGAAGCTGAGCTCAACTCGTGCAACGGAGACCTTCAGAAGGCGATCGCTAACATTCTCACGCGGAACATACAAAGCTAGCCGCACTCTTTACACATACACACGCTGTTTTAGAAATTTTCGCACCAACGGGTTTTAACTGTTTTGTTTCGTTATTCCAGAAATGTGCAATTTGGCAACAAAATAGGGTACGCTGTGTCAAACAGGTGCATTTTAAAATCCAAATAGGCGGCTGCGAAAGTTTTTCCATTTTACCTGAAGCTCATATTTTCATTTTTAAACGGTGTTTTGTGGTGGCAGGTTAACCTTATTTTATCTCGAACACAATGTTATGTGGTCCAACATAATAAAATACATCAGTTTTAGCTGCGGTGATGATCTGTAGCTAATAGGATTTATTGAGAATTTTTTTAGACAAAGTTCTGGTTTCACTCTATGTTTATTAGGATCGGATATTCATGTTTTTCCACGAAAGGAGCGTTAAGACACGGGTAATCACCAGTACGCCTACCCTTATTCGAGCTATTGCAGTTCGCTTTGTGTGATTGGGATATTGCTTTAATTTTGGTAGAACTCGGTGGGTTCAGACAATTGTATTTTTCTTTGGATTTTTATTCGACTAGAATGTATCCAGTGTGACAACGGTCTACGGTAAATAAGATTGCCTCGTACGCACCGTCAAGTTATTGGAGCCTTTGTAACGTGTTGTAGGATATTTATGTTTATCCCCGTGAAAGGGAAAACCAAGGAGGTAAACACACGGGCAATCGTCAGATCACCTCACGGTCACTGTCAGGTTACCGGGGCTATTGCAATATGTTGTGTATGATACACACGTTTCTTTAATTTGGTAGAACCCATTAATCTGCTGAGTTCAGGCAATGTCCGTTAAGTGCCTTGCCTGAGGATACAACCGACTAGCTATCGACCAGTTTTGAATCTGCAACCTTTCGGTTGAAAGACGTTGCACTAAACCACCAGACTAACCGGTCGGACTGATGGTATATTCAAAAGGGAATTGCTGTGTTTTAGATTAACCCAATAAATTACCCAAGCAATGACAAAACACAACGCGGTTGGTTTGATTTCGGAGCAAATTCGGCAAGTTCCATATTAATAGGCGTGACTGATGAAAAAGGCACATTTACTCAAATATTTGTTGACTTTCCTTTAGTGTAGCCTATGTTAACAAACGATTGTCAAAAGATTTATGTGTAGGATGCACGAAGCTAAAAAGATTAAAAAAGGCCGAATTTGACGTCCCATTTGACAAATGAGAAAGGTCCAGTTAAAGAGAAAAATCTTAAGATGCTTTTTTTGGCCAGGTCAACAAGTTTAACAAATAAATTCAAACTTTCCGTTGCCACGAAATTGCCTTAAACATACCAGCAGACAAATTAATTATTTATGATTTCTATTATGTTACACGAAACGGGGATTGTTGTTTTGGATTTCTAACTTTCGAAAGTATAAATAGTTAAAACATGAAAAGAAGACGATTGTAAATCCGCACGTATATGTACGCTTTCTTTAAGACAGCTTAATTCTGTCAAGAGCTGCGTCATTTAGCTCGCGGGCAACGTGATTTCGTTTAAATTCGGCAAATTGCTACGTTTCTTTCGTTCTACCAACTTTTGTATGTACAGTTGTTATTAAGGCTTGCTATTTATTGAGGAGAATGCATTGTTCTTAGATTAATTAGTTATTGCATCTGTTTTTGAGTAAATTTAAGCATTATTTAAAGAAACTGTTTAGTCTGCCAACTAGTTCGTAAGTAACGCAGACTACATAGTAAGTTCGCGCAGGGTACAGAGTACGAAACGTAGTAGCTTTGTGTATAGTTTTTTATATGTTTTACAAAACAGTAGTGTAGTAATAAACTCCAAGTACTATAACTTTACAAGTTTACGTTTTCTTTGTCCAAGTTTATGTTAATAAATGATCGTTAGACACTCCTTGTGTGTTTTTATTCCGAAACACTAACGTGGAAAGACTTTAGGTCAAATAATATTGACATCACTGCCAGAATAGCAGATCGGGTTATACCTGTAAATGAAAACACGCAAGGAGCATTATCAGACAGGTAATTGTTAAGCCACTTTGCGACCACCGTCGTGTTTCCGCAGCTATATGCACTATAAACGATCGAAAAATATGGGCACAACCTCAATTGTTTTAACTGCGCCCACTTTTGCTCACCATTTCACACGTTCTACGCAACGCAGCGTAATGTTTGAATGGCACGGAAGTCAAATGTCAGAAGCGCGTGAATAGACACACAACACGCTTCAGGAAATGTTCGGAAATGTCCGTGCGTACAACTTTTTAGGCGCAAATCGTTTTCATTTTAAACGCAAATTGGGGAAAAGCATTGTGTTGCTATATATTTATTTTGCTTCGTTATATAACAATGTAACGAAAGAAGTTGAAGGTTGTATGAGTATAGTCGTAGTAATACATTTATAACTGTATAATTGTGGCATGAATGGATAGGTTATATGATATTCATGTTTATCTCAGTTAATGGAAAAGTGCAAGTGCCATTATCATGCCTACAGTGGTCAGATTACCACCGATTAAGCTAGGCAGCATTTTCAGCGCGAAGCTTTTAATCGCTACGAACTATCAAATTACCTCCCCCGTTGTCGGGTTACCGGAGCTATTGGACTGTGTGGTTTATGATTGACACGTTTCTTTAAATTTAGGCAAAACCCATTAATCTACTAGATTTGGGCCAAACCCACAAAGTGCATTAGTCAAAGCAACGACATATAATAAGAACTTATTATATGTCGTTGGTCAAAGATACAACCGACTAGCTAGCGACAAGACGAACTAACCTACAACAATATAAGAAATATCTGTGTAATTACAGTATTAAAAAAATCCTACATATTTGTGGAATAAAAACAGATGATAATGTTAAACTAAAATAGTATTTGAAATCACAAAGCCTTTTCCGATTGCCAAGATTTTATTTCCGAAACAGTTTGTCAGTTGATCTAGTTTTGATTATATGGCCACAGTTCTTTCTATAATTTATTATTACATCGTGCGAATGAAACTGAAAGCCATGGACTCGATATTGGCCACAGTTCACTTTAAGAACATTTTTTATTTTTAGGAAATTCCATAGTTGCTAGGTACACACGTTGGTATGATTAAACCCCTTCTAATGACATTGATTTGGATCCTCGATTCACGACCGGTTCAAGGTAAGACCTAAAATATGTATCACTCAAACGTTTATCGAGTTTTGGTGACTGAGACTTTCAGGTGTAACGTCCATTTTTTCAATGTCGAGAGTTAGCGTATGTTACCTTATGCTCGACTTACAATGAATATTGGTGGATAAACAATCCGTCTTAAAACAGACTAAACCAAAGGCTTAATGGGTTAAAATAATACACGGACGTCTCAACCATTTAAAGCATACGGAATAAGCTCCGGTAGTCCGACGACTGGCGGTGATTTGACAATTTTCCGTGTGATAACGTCCCTGCGTCCCCAATTCACAGGAATAAAACAGTAATATTATGTCTATAAACTAGCTACAACAAGGTATAAGAATATTGCCCATTTTTGGAATGTTTTTATACGGATATCGGCGTTATTTATGTTTTATCCTCGTGAATGAAAAAATGCAAGTACCAATATCATACGGGTACTTAGCCCAAACATTTTTTGGGGCCTTCTCTGTTACAGATCTGTGGCCATAGTGATCTAAGGGTTGCACATATGACAAATACATGTCGTTCTTTAATGTCATCTTAATAACTTAATTATTTGTACTATTCTTTCGTGCTGCTTAACATTTTTTTTCCGGGCTCATTTTCGAACCCATAAAGTGCTCGTTCATATGGCCCTTATATGACAATATGCAGATATTTGCTCCACTGACAATAACAATCGCAACATCATAACCAAAAGGGAAATTTATAAAATTACTTTAAATTGTAAACTTACAACTTAGATTTCAATGTTACTCAATGTATAATCGTTTATTCAGGATTATTGAGCCCCGTTATGAACGAGACGGCAAGTAACATTTCATCAACTACTGAACCATTTTGTTTCAATTGTATCATTAGGTATTTGGCTGTTTTATAATGAGTGTGTGTTAGAGATTTGCAGAAAGCATTGATAATCATGTTTTATCGTTCTTAAATTGCCCCAATATCACAGTAAAAAAATTGCCGCTATCCGACTGAGGGTACAAGGTAATCGACGGATTAACGATAATCATGATTGTTTTTTTAAATCCATTGATAAAAGGCATATAAAACCGTGTAAAAGGTAATGGTTAAACTGTTACAAAAATAAAGGCAACGGAAACAATACTGCTGGTAAAAAAATATTTTAATGCAATTGCTTAACCTTGCTGAAAAGATTGTCGTGCCTTTGGTTCGTGTAGACACTCCGCAATTTTATTGTTAGCTTACGACTTGTTAGTATAGAACACAAGCACTTAGATTCGATTTTTTAATGTTTATTTCGTGCAGTTGCCTTATAAAGCCTGGAAACTGGTCTAGCGATGTACAACAAACTTCTATCTGTAACGGAAGCATAGAATGCTATAACGTCACACCTTGTGACGTGGGCTGTCATCAATACTACAGATGCCAGAGGTCAAATAAATGCGTGCCACGTGACACGATCTGCGATGGGAACACCTGCAATGGATGCGAAGAGGATAATGAATGGCAACGAGGGATAGGTTTTCAATGTGTCAGGGATGGGAAGTACTGCTTACTACCGCAGCAGTTATTATATGACGGCGTTAAAGATTGCGATGGCGGCGAAGATTTGTGTCTACTGTCGCCACACCCAATTAAAAACGACCCAAGGTAAAGTAACTTGCTGTTGTAATGTTTCAGCACAATTTATTCAATTTAAATGCTAGTTAGCCGGCCGCACAAAGCAATAACTTAAAAACAAAAGCTCACCAAACATTACAGGAAATTAGGCAAACAAATAATCAATAAACAAGTAAGAACGGAAAATCTGCTGAAAAAAATAAATTACGGATATAAAAAGTTCAGGCTTTGTTTAAATAGTGTACTACAACATTAATTTTGTTGTAATGATTTTGTTGCGGTGTTATACGCTAGTATTATATCACAAAAATAACGGTTTAAGTTTTGTTGGTAGAAATGAATTCATTATTCCAATACGCTAGCGTAGATTTTTTCCCACTTGGCTATATTTTAATTACCAGTATCATTTTTCTAATGAGTATTTTCCTTAGCTTAAGCCAGCTGTTCATATTGCACTAATAACCTATACTAGGACTAACATGTTTATTCCCATGGGCGGATACAGGAAACAATTTCGCATTTATCCCCACGGGCGGATACAATTAATAAGTTTCCGTGGTCAATATGTGTTGCTTTATGTAAAATAAGACGATTGCAACATATTCATATTTATCATCATTGGTGGGGATAAGATATATAATCATGTTTATTTTCGGCTAAGTTAACACTTATAAAAAGTCGTAATAGATACGCCAGTCGTGCAACCACGCCAATCTTATTGCAACGAAAACGATAGAACGAAGAGCACTTAGTATAAAACAATTAAAGATATGGAAAACTCAAAGATATACACACGCGGGCATCGTCAGAGTTTTTCGTAGTCACTATTGGATTACCAAAGCTACTGTAGTGTGTTATAAAAGTTTTTGCTTATGAACACAACCGACTACATTTATTTTCTGAACTATTATTTATATTGAAGCGTTTATGGTGACAGTTTATGGTGATAGTTCCTTTTAACCTCTTGGGGAATTTCCCGTGCGCAGACAAAAACGTGGATCTAGCTAGTTAACTAGAGAGTGTCAACCACGTGTTTAACCACCACCATTTGTAAAACACATGTTGTATGCCATATATTCATGCTATATAGGGTCCCTAACCACATTTTGTATTTTATACACTGAGTATGTAGTTTGTTTCTGCAAGCATAAACGCATGGGTCCCATAGTTATCAAGCCAAACTTCTTCTCCATGTGTAGAAAAAAACAAAACAATCGTGTTAGATTTACGAACATTTCACCACAAATGTTTTAAATAAAAGCTTTCTTTTTAAGCGTTTTTCGTGGTTTCAGGGTATTACTGGGTTTATTAGATAAGTTTCTACTGGGTTTAGTACGTACGTTTCTGTTTTTACCTATGTGGGTTATGTTGTATAACAATTCTTAATGTTTTATTCTGATTGGTCAATTCCTTGTCTGATTTGTCGACTCCTTGTTGAAGATGTTTGTACGATATGGCATGCCTGTCACAATCATAATTCAGGAAAATATCTGCGTTTTTAAAGGAAACACCTTAATAAAGGTTTTTTTTTTAATTGGAACAGAGTGTTTAACCCTTTAACTGCCGCTGTCGACTCAAGTCGACAGCGCCGAAAATTACATAAGTGGAAAAGTATACGGCCGATTTTGATCAGTGAGATGGCGCTGGAGAGCTGAATAATTTCTGCGTTTGCCAATATAAGATGATATATAGGTTTGCATTTGAAATTTTTTAGTTATTTCAGTTTTAAAAAACGTATAAATATATGTGTGGTTTTGGTTGTTTTAATTAGTTTTAATTACTGTTTTAGTCCCCGATTAGTTTTCAACTATTGTCGTCATGGTTCGCTTGTTTAGTTTAAAAACAATTCATTCGTTTTTCGCTTGTACATTTTGGATTAGGCCATTTTTTGAGCTTTTGGAGGGTAAAAACAGATATTCTTTGAAGAAGCTGGCCTTTTGTTGGCTGATAGTGAATCTGTAAACAGTTGTGCTTCATTTTGTAGTAGTTCTAGCAATAAAGAACCTTTTTGAAGATGTTTTGCATCAGTTTTGTTTTTAGTTTTGCTATGTGTTTGTGTTTCATTGGGCAAAAGTAAAAAAAAAAAAATGGATTTGCGTATTACGACGTCATCAGTCAAGTTGTGATGTCATCACAAAAAGAGTAGTACAAAAATAAACCAAAGATAATCATAAATAACTTGTTACATACTGTTTTGTTTGTAAATGAGAAAAAAAGATAGTTTTTGTTGATCTAAATAGAAACACATGACGTCATTGCACAATGCATGACGTCATCAAAATTTAACTAATGTAAAACAAAAGAAAATTTATTACTGAACAACTTTTCTGTTGATCATATCATGCTAACATCAATAGTTTTTTGTACAGGAGCTTCTAACCTAAGGCGACTTCGCCGAAAAATGACCTAAAAAACAGCCGGCAGTTAAAGGGTTAAATGTCTAACATTTTACCAAATCTGATTCAAATTGGAGCTGCCGTTTAAGCGATATGCGCAAAAAAAGCTATTTTTTAGAAAAAAATACCGTTTTGGTTATTAACGTCTCAGGGGAATTCCCCTAGATATATTACCCAAAATTTTGGTTTCTGCATATCTAGGCCATGTTGTCTAACAAATAAAAAAGTTGGATTGAGCATACATTTTTTCTTCTTGTAGATGTCAGGGCGACATGACATGCCTGTCACAATCATGATTTGACAACAAAAGCTTATTTTTAGGGTATTTCCCTAGGTAATTTGTTTATTTCTTTTAAGTGTTAAATCAGTTACTAATGCACTTATATTTTATCAAATCTGATTCAAACTAGATTTACAGTTCAAGAGCTATGCGCAAAAAGCTCATTTTTTTAGAAAAAAATATTGGTTTTGGTTTTTAACGGTCTCAGGGGAAATTCCCCTGGATATATTACCCAAAATTTTAGTTTATTCAAATCTAGGCCATGTTGTCTAACAAATGACAAAGTTTTATTGCAATTCCATTACTCCTTCTGATAGATGTCGGTGCTACAACCCATGCCTGTCATAATCATGATTTGAAAACAAAATCTTATTTTTAGGGTATTTCCCTGGGTAATTTTTTTAATTCTTTTAAGTGATATATCAGTGGTTAATGCACTTACAGTTTACTAAATCTAATTGAAATTGGAGTAGCCGTTCAAGGGCTATGCCTAAAAAAGGTAATTTTTTTTAAAAAAAGAAACCGTTTTGGTTTTTCACCTACAAGGGGAATTCCCCTGGGTATATGCTCAAAATTTTAGCTTATGCATATCTAGACCATGTTGTCTAACAAATGACAAAGTTGTATTGCCATTCCATTACTCTTTCTGGTAGGTGTCGTTGACACAAGCCATGCCTGCCACAATCATGATTTGAAAACAAAATCTTATTTTAGGGTATTTCCCTGGGTAATTTTTTTAATTCTTTTAAGTGGTATATCAGTGGCTAATGTACTTACAGTTTACCAAATCTAATTGAAATTGGAGTAGCCGTTCAAGCGCTATGCCTAAAAAAGGTAAATTTTTAAAAAAAGATACCGTTTTGGTTTTTCACCTCCCAGGGGAATTCCCCTGGGTATATGCCCCAAAATTTTGGTCTATGCACATCTAGACCATGTTGTCTAATAAATGACAAAGTTGTATTGCTATTCCATTACCCTATTTGATAGATGTTGTTGCCACAAGCTATGCCTGTCAAGCGTTTGACGAAAAAAAAGAAAAAAAAAAGAAAAAAAAAAACGGACAAAAACAATATGTGTCCCATTTTTCCAAATGGGACCCATAAATAGACAACTGGTACACCCAGTCAGGTTTTTTACACTTTAAGCAATGATTCTATACACGGGAATTCCCCATTTTACTAAATATAAAATACGGTTGTTAACGGTTTAAAGAATTATTTGTTAAGTTAATATGGATTCTCTCTTCTGCCATTTTCTTAACAAAGAAGGTGCGGTGCCTAAATGGTTAGTCATCCAAGAATTGCTTGTTTTGTCTGGATGGAAACAAATTATTAAATTATTTATTTATTATATCACCGTGGTTGCCTAAATCGCATTTCCGTAGAGATCTCCGACAGCTTTCTGGAACGGAACTGGACGAATCGAAATGTTTCGAATGTTTGGACCATTCCATGATCATACCACGTGACAAAGTCTGTGATGAGGTCATAGATTGTAGCGACCAATCAGATGAATGCTTGTGTGAGGCAGGGGTGCCGAGTATTTGTCAATTTATACGGACATGGTATCCCGATCCCAACCAGTAAGATCATTTGCATGGTTACCGTTAATATTACAAAGATATCAATATGTTTGTCCGACCGATTAGCTTGATGAGTTAGTCCTTCGCCTTTCACCCAAAAAGTTGCAAATTCGAAGCTAGTCGGTTATTTTCTTGGGCACTTGGCGGACAATGCCTGAACCTAATAGATTAATGGTTTCTACCAAATTAAACGAGCGTCTCAATATTGCACAACATACTGCAATAGCTTCGAAAACGCGATGGTGGACGCTGATAAATTTGACGATTGCTCGTGTGTTAACGCTGATTGTGTCTTTTTTATTCACGAGGATAAATATGAATATGCTATACCCTAAAGAGTGTTTTGATTCCTTTTGTTTATTTGCACAATCTGAAAATTAATAATATGGATAAATAATTTTAAATTAATTTGGCCTTATGCGTGTCTTTAAATTATGATTTTTTGACTCTTTATAAGCCAAGAAAAACTTGTGCACTGAACATCAATTTTAAAAAACTAAAACTTAAATAATTCAACCACACACAACAACTTCAATGAATGTTTTTATGGTCCTTTTTTGTTATACACCAACTTGTTTCCATGTTTTTTTGTTGCCTCATTTCTAAAACCTGTTTTATAAAATTTTTAAACCAGTTTCATTAAATTAAGAACTAACATCATAAACATTATGATTAAGGCCATGTGACGTCACGCAGTGTAAGATTGGCCAGGTTTCATGTGGAAAAGGGAGGTGTATTGAAAGATCAATGATTTGCGATTCGTTCCCGCAATGCCCAGATAAAAGGGATGAAAGGTACGTATCTATTGTAGTCTCCTGTCAGGGAACCGAACATAGTCTGGGTTTAATCACTATGGCACCCTTCTGACACATAAAAAATGTAAGGTTTTTGGCTATCAGAGAAATTGGTTCCAATATATTGGATAACCACAGCTATTGTGATTAGTTGTTTTCAGTGATAGGATTCAAGAGGTTCGCATGGGTTTGGCTTAACCCGTTCTTGGAACGTCGTGATAATCATCGATCCGATTCTTACTTTTTTACAGGCATTAGACCTTTTAGGGAACCTGTAAGTACGATACAAAAGAGAACCTGTTCTTAAAGTTTTAAATCACATCACTGGTTTTATGGTATATAATAGAAAAGAAGGTTTAGTAACAGTGTTTGTTTAACCCATCACTAGTTGTTGGTTGTGATCTTACTATACATGTTTGCTAACTTACCATCGTTAATCTTTAATTTTAGTACCATCCCATATCCGTTATCTTTACAATGCGTTTTTTATGTTTCAGGTATGAGTTTTGCCGAGGTACCTTGCAATGCAGACACGCTGGGTTAGCTGATGTATCACATAACTGCAGGTATTCTTTCATCAACTGATTTGTATTAACAGTTAGTAAATCCTTCTGCACATGATTAACAGACAGTCATTGAAAATTTTAAATCAGTGTCCGTAATGCATACAAGATACATTATGATACATATAGTAGAAATATTTAGTATTTTGATGTTAACAATTTTTTTACTTTTCTTGTGTTTCTTTTTTCCATGGTTATGGTTTATGCAATGTCCGCAAAGTGCCTTGCCCAATGACAGTTGTCTTATGGCCCACAGTTAATTTCGATTCGACAACATTTCGGCTTCCATTATAGTGCAAAGAGTGGCATTTTCCTTATTTAATTGATGTATTGTATGTCATAAAAGAAACTCCATCCAATATTTATATAAAACCCATATTAAAACAGATGTGAAGTGCAGTCTAGGTCTTGTAAAGTGGTGTCTGGTATTGCTTGTGATAGCATCGCCCAATGCCCTGGCCCGTACGTTGGTAACGGGAGGCTCGACGGGAATTGGTACAATTACGACGACGAATGCAACTCCCACTGCAAGCACAAGCAGTGCAACAACGCCCCACACAGTGCCGTTTCGAGTGGAGTTAGTGGTTTATCCTGTCACGAAATTGTGAGTGTTTCTACCGGTTTTCACGTACAATTGGAAAAACCCCCTTTACTAAGATTGCTCCAACCAGTGATAGGATGTAAAAAATATATATACATGTGCTTTAAGATATCCTTGCAAAAACATAAGTCTTACATGGGCAACCTTAATTACTCTGCGAAGAACCCGTTAATCTACTTTGTTGGGTCGATGTGCCTTGCCTAATAACAGAACCGACTCCTTGAGCGCATTTTCGAACTTAACACTTTGGCTGAAAAGCGGCGCATTTACCCAGAGCCAAGCTTTTAGACCAAACAAAGTAAACAGAACCCAAGGGTGGTATAAAAAAGAAAGGGACAACGACCATACCTTGCCTAAATACACAATCAAAAAGCTAGCAGTATGTTTCGAATTTCGTATAACGTCTTTGTGCACTTCCATATAGCCAACGATCGTCCTAACTACCTTGATACATTGCTACAATATGAACTAACATGGAAGACTGTTGAACTTTTTGAATGATAACACAATTAATGATTTGAAATTCATAGAATTTTCGTCCTTTAGTCCAAAGGCATTAAATCCGTCTTTACTCTTATAGATATTGTTTAACGGGACCGCCATCTTGGTCCCAAAAGACGTTGACTCCTTTAAATGGTGCGACGGTGTGCTCGATTGCCACTTTGGCGAGGACGAGTTCACGGAATACGTATCCTGCAATAAATCTCGATATTTCTGTGACACATATAACGGCAGAGTTAGTATTCCAAGGTCGGCCGTTTGCGATGGAGCTGTCGATTGTATTACGGGCGTCGATGAATCTCCCACTATGTGCCCAGGAAGGTTCTTCTGCAACGTTCTAAGCGGGACCAAGGTAAGTGTGGCTGCATTCATTAAGTTGGCTTGGGATAGACTTACAATTAAATTTAACCTATGTGTAAAGCCATGTTTTATTAT
Source organism: Ciona savignyi (assembly GCA_000149265.1). Classification (NCBI taxonomy): domain Eukaryota; kingdom Metazoa; phylum Chordata; class Ascidiacea; order Phlebobranchia; family Cionidae; genus Ciona; species Ciona savignyi. The sequence continues at coordinate 455,021 of CH002355.1, forward strand.
TGGATATCGCAATGCACCTAATGTCCACAAGCGAATTGTCGGGGATTTTGTATTGTGTTATTATTTTATTACAGTACAGAGCTACATTTAACTTAACATGGTGGTTTAGTACCACGCCTGGTAACCGAATGGTTGCAGGTGGTCGCAAGCTAATCGGTTGTGTCCTTGGGCAATGCACTTAACGGGCATTGCCTAAATCCAGCAGATAAATGGGTTCTACCAAATTGGAAGGAATGTATCGAGGTAATCTGACGATTGCCCGTGTGTTAAGCCCCTGGTTTTCCCATTCACCGGGATAAACATGAATATCCTACTCTAACTCTGTTAAATTAATGTAAAGTGGCTTGCTTATGTATAAAATAATAAAGTAAACTCCATGTCCACAGTCAATAGCTGTTGGTGCTATTACAGTTTAAAAATTTGAAATCCTTTAAAGAGATACCACATCCAATAGATACCACTTAGTAGGGAGAGAGTTGCGAAAATATTCTATGTTAATATTTTCTCTGCAAGATTTCTATAGAGAAGCAACATATTTGCGATTACAATGTGAATTGTGACAACGGAGAAGACGAACTGAACTGCACCGATGGAAGATTTTATTGCGAAAACCAAAAGCCTCCGTTTGTCATGAAATCTAAGGTAATTTTGATAAATGGATTAGTTCTATTCATACATGATTATCGTCTTATGATTTCGGGTAAATCTGAGAGTTCAAATTCACTATGTGTTTCGGCCGCATTGCGCCTTTAACCACACCACTGTACACCTTACATACCACAGCATATATTTTTCACGGGGTCAAGGTTTAAACCCATGATGAGCTCGCTCCTAAGACAGTTTTTATATAGTTGGTATATGTATCGGGTGCGTAACCATTCGGCCACACGCGCTTACGACCACAGCATATATAACACCATTTGAAAGTTCTTAATATGCGATATCTATAGATCCTCAATGGGCGTGCGGATTGCAGCGATTGGAGCGATGAGTGTCCGAGTAGTCATATAAATCGACTAGACAACGTACTTTCCTCCCGTTATCACTTGATCGGGAATGTCGTTCTTAGAGTTTTTGTATGGATCATGGGTATACTAGCGGTGTGTGGTAATTTGGTAAGTCGTTCATTTTTTGCAAAAGTAGGATAGAATACTCACACGCTAGGGTATTCATGTTTTATCGCTTTGAATGAGATTATAAAGGAAGCTTTCCAATTGACAGATTACCTCTCCAGTTCGTAAGGTTGTGTTCTTACACAATTAACCTTTATATTAGCCTACCTCGCGCCCGTCGTCGGTTTACCAGATCTAATGCAGTGTGTTGTACATGAGGTTCACTCCATTTTAGTACAAATCGGAAAAAAAAACTTTAGGAAGCAGCTGGTTTTGATTCCCCTACTTCAGTGGACAGACTTTAGCCGACGCACCAACAGAGCTAACCGAACGGATCAACTAGAAATTTGATTGTTTTTTTTTGTTTTAAAAATTATAGACATTTTAGTATAGGATTTTCATGTTTATCTCAGTAAATGTAAAAATTACCGGATTTATTGCAGTGAGTTGTGTATTTAGATGTTCCTTCAATTTATTGGGACGTATTTATCCATTGGGTTCAGGCAATGCAATTAGCAGGCATTACAACCGACCAGCAAGCGACCATTTTCGAACTTTTATTTAACGTATTTTTCACTTCTCATTGATATAGGTGGTTATAGTGGGCGAGGTTGTGACTTGCAAACGGTTGGGTGATCGTGGGGCGGCTTCGTTGCGTGCCAATCATATCCTCGTGCTAAACCTGGCACTTGCCGACCTCCTCATGGGGGTGTACCTCATTGCATTGGGGGGAGTGGGGGTGACGTACCAGGGTCGATATTGTATCATGTCGTACGCGTGGATGACTAGCACAATGTGCTCTGCCATGGGTGTGTTGGTGGTTGTATCCAGCGAGACTTCCGTCTTAACAATGGTGGTGCTTACGTCGATACGAATGTACGCTACGTTTAAGGTTAGTGTTTATCAACTGGTCCTTGAAATTTTGCGGTTTTCAGTTTGCGTAAATTTTGCTTTTTGTTAAATTCGATTTTTTATATGGTAATATGTCTGGATAGGAGTGGCGATTGAGTAAGATATCTATGCATTATTCCTGTTAAAAAGACTCAAAGCATTAAATACGCGCCCATCGCCTGGTTACCAAAGGTACTGTGAGTTGTAAATGACAAAGACGTTGGTGTAGTTTTAGCCAAATCTATTAATACACCCTTTGCGTTTAAACAATTGTCGCCAAGGAAAAAACCGATCAGTTAATTAGAGCCTAGTTTTCATTCGACAATTTTTGGTTGATGTTTGACGATCTTCACGACTGAGCTAAGGGGCAGGGTCTGAAATTACCATTACATTTAATTCACAGCCATTTTCTTCAAACTCTAAGCCGGAGTTAAAGCTGATTTTGCTCCTTGCCTCCGCCACGTGGTTACTCTCCATCACCATAGCGACGATCCCGTTTGCTCCCAGTCTCCAGCGGCTGTTTGTCGAGAGAGCTTGGATCAGGGGAAACCCCTTTTTTAAGAACGAGATGGTAAATTTAGAGGCCGGGAAAACATTCATCAGGCGGCTCGTTTCGTACGACACTCATTTCTCGAATAAATCCTCGGAATTGTTTGACCTAATGGCTACTCCTAGAAGTTGGGGAGATCTACTGAATATTTTGTCAAGAGATCCGGCAGGAGATCATTACTTCAATATCACGGGTTATTTTGGGTGAGTTCTGTCGGGAAGGGGGGGGGTCGTAATATTAAAGATCAGATATACAGATAGAAAACGGTGAAAGAAAAATGTTATAACGTGTACACAGTTTTTTTGGTAATTCGATTGTGAACTCGTGGTAATGTGATAAGTATCTGTGTTATAAAGACTCTTACCACACATTTACCTTTTTGGGGCTAGATTTTAAACACCTAATGTGACATTAACCAAGACTGTTTTTTTAATAAAAAAAATATAACAAACGCTCGCATTAACCATTCGGCCACTTGACCGTACTTTTTTACATATCTTTCTTTTAAGTTTCGAACCCATGAACCCATGATGGGCTCGTCACCAGGACCGTTTATTTGTATTAAAGTCGTGTATATGTATCGGTCGCATTCACCATTCTGTCACACGGCCGTACTTCAAACAACGTTGAATACATTATGCTTTCCAGATACTATAGCGGCAACAGTGTATGTATCCCGAAGCTATATGTCCACCCTTCCGACCCGGCTTGGGTGTTTTCCCTTTGCATCTCCACCTTCAACTTCCTTGCCTTCATATTCGTGCTATCAGCTTACATTGCAATATACATGAAGTCGCAGCGAAGTATAATCCTTCAAACCAGCAGTGCCTCGCAGAAGAGCGCTATTTCAAAAAAACAAGCAGGTTTGCGATTAGCTCGTATTATTTATATGGGATAGCATATTAATGCATCATTTTCGTGGATGAGAAAACGCAGAAGAAGTTTTAACTTGTAATATTTTCATATAATCTTGTGTAGTATTCCCTGTCGGGTTACAAGAGCTGTTGAAGTGTGTTGTTTATGATAGAGACGATTTTATAGTTTTATTTGAACCCATAAATCTTACTAGGTTTAGGTGAGACTCGCTAAGTTTTTTTTACCGAGCCAAGTTTCGAACCCAAGATGGGCTCGTCCTCAGGACCGTTTTTTTGTATAAGAGGCGGTATATGTATCGGTCGCGTTAACCATTCGGCCACACGACGGTACAGATAATAAATAATAATCCACAGCGATTCAAAGAAAGATCATTCGACTGGTGGTGACTGATTTCTGTTGCTGGGTCCCAATATCAATCATGGCGTTTCTAAGCATCGGAGGCTATGAACTTCCGAACGTTGTTTACGCAATTTCAGCGATTATTTTGCTCCCTATTAATAGCGCGTTGAATCCGCTGCTGTATTCAAACTTTGTGGATAAGCTGATCGATCAAATTAAGCCCGAATCAAAAAGTCAGGAGCATTCTCAAAGTTCCGAGGCTTTGGCCACTTCTAAATTGTAATTATATTTTATTACCTGAACAATTTAGCTTCATGTGTTAGAAGGTTATGTAATTCGACATCAAAGGGATTCGATCCATTTGGCAATAAACGTAATTAAAAATTCTTAATTGTGGATTTTCTTCAAGACGAATTATCTGACAAGAAATTGTTCAATGTTTATTTTCCCACCCGCTAAGATACAAATGTCTACCATCTTTTCTGGCATTAATACACTGTTACTGTATACAATAAATCTTTCTTTTAATTATATGTTTCAGGTCAACGTCTGGCTTCACTTACACTGAATAATAATTAATTTGATTGAAAACGTATTTTAGCCACTGTATTTTTAATAAAGAAGCTCTTTTTGCGAGATTTCATGGTGGAAACAAAAAATAAACAAATTTAAACACATATAATTAGTTGTGTGCCCATTCCCAATCTTTAACTAGTAAAATTGAATATTTTCTTGCTGTTTTGTTACATAACCATTTTTTCGATTTTTCGTAATATCATATTTCTATATGTTGTAATGTCGTTGCACGTATAGTAACATTTTAACCTACATTTCAAAAAGTTTTAAATTAAATGGTTATACGGATCAATGTCTTGATTTACCGTCACTAAATAATTATTTTAAATAAAGACGTGTTTTAACATTACAACTCTATATTAAATCCAAATGGTAAAGCTCGTATTTTTGCATACTTCTCAGAAATTAGTCCTAACAAACTCCCAGTTTCGGCTAAGTAATACGTTATTAGAAGGTGTATGTCCATTTTTAAACTCAAAACACGGGCTATCTGAAAACTAGCCGTAAGGTATATATGCCTAAAAATGGGCATACTAGATATTACCACCAACCTTTCTTGCTTAGTAGTCGTTATAGCAGCAGTCTCAAAAGTACATAGTATTTAACAATCACAAAATAAAAATTCTTACCCGCGGGAATGAAGATAATTTGCACAAACGCACTCCCTTTTATATTTCCCGCCGAAAGCGTTATTTTTTTTTCGCCGAAAGCGTTAATCTGTTACTATTCCTGTGTCGTGATTTAATTCGTTTGCCATTTTTTAATACTGGGGCAAAAAATGAATAAACTAACTAAACTAACTAAATTTGCCAGTATCAATACAATATATTTGTTAGAATATATTATTTAACAGCGATGCTTCTGGTTTTCCCGGAGAACATTCACAAAATATTTTTACAAAATCGATGGATGGCTTGTTTCGATTTGAACCTATTTTAATCAAGGTTGTGATGTACGTCAAAATAATGACATGCCAGCTGTGACCCTGGACCAAAGACTACTGTAATAACTATAACCCTTCAGACTAAGCTATAGGCCAAGAGTGATTGGTGATGGTTGTTTTTGTTCAATATTTCTGTTTATTACAATACCTTTTGTTGTGCATTTAAAATGTATGGTAACTGTGCAAACAAAACGCGAGATATTGGGCTGAAAATTCTAGAAGACACGTGTTTTTAGTAGTTAGCGATCGGCGTATATATAAACCGAAAAAGGTGTATACGCAAAAGTAAAATCAGTATGTGCTCTTTTTGTACAGCGGGAAACGTAATGAACGAACTAAAATAAATTGCCCGCTTCAGAGAACCGGGACAATATGAAACGGGTAAAATTACCATGTCTTTCTTTCGCCGGAAGGGGCTTAATAAAAAAAACGGTTTAAAGGTATTACCATAACATACTTAAATAATAACATAGCATACTTAAAATCTGTATGCCATTACTATAGGATATAGGATATACATGTTTATCCCCGTGAATGAAAAAAACAATGGGGTTAACACACGGGCAATCGTCAGATCACCTCGCGCCCTTCGTCGGGTTACCGGACCTATTGAAGTGTGTTGTATATGATAGACACGTTCCTTCAATTTGACAGAACCCATTAATCGGCTAGGTTCAGGCAATGTCCATAAAATGCCTTGCCCAAGGACACAGCCGACTATCTAGCGACCAGTTTCGCACCTGCAACCTTTCGATTGAAAGGCGACGCACTTAACCGCTAGACCAACGGGCCGGACTATATAGGCCTAGCTTATTTAAACACGTTGAGCAGGCGAGCAGGCTGTACATTTTAGTTTCATGTCAGTATTTTGTACTTGGAAAGATCGATTAAATTAATTGTACTGCTAAGATTGCGGTTAGTAACAGCCGAAACGAGAGAAGATCGACTTAGAATTTTCCTTATTGAATTTATCCGCCTCTTCCATAGTTTCTAGCATTCCAGCTGCCCGCGTCTCGGGTAAAAGAAGACACAGTATACCTTGTAGATAAATGACATGTAAAGTTAATCGAATGTGCAGTGAGATAGTAAGACTTAGTGTAGTTTTTTTACTGTTGGTTAAAATGGACAACATTAAAAGAGGAAAAAGAGGGGAAAACTGGGAAAAGGGGAAAACTGCTTCATAAAAGTAGTAAACCTTAATTTTAACTATTTTACCCATCACTATTGAAACGATGAAACCGGTAACTATACTTGTGTACAATTGAAAAGTAGCATTTTAATATTTGTTACGTCCACTAAAAAATGCGTGTAATATTTTTAATCTTATACTCTGCCTACTCATATATACCAAATCTATGGACAATGTATATATAGCGATAGAAAATGATCCAAGCAAGAATAACTTACCGGCGATTATCGCCATCAGCCCAAAGGTGACAAAAGGGACAGCCTCGTGCACGACTTTCAGATAGACAATAAACGGACAGACAGTTGCACCTACTCTTGCCACGGAGCTACCATAGTTGGTCGCAATTGATCTGGAACATTAATTTTTAGCCGATCTGTATTTACATTGATATACTTCGTATAATAAAAGAAAGGGAACAGAAGAACTCTCGCGAAATTTTACATTTTCGGTTCTCTTTAAATTAACTTTTACAAATAGAATTGTTACTTGCTGCGAGGTAACTAAGCTATAACACATTGTAGTTTTGTGAAAGCATTAAGAATTTGGGACTAAATTAGCACGATTATTAAACAAAAAATCTTGCTTGCCCTCTGTCAACGAAGGGCGTGTTATGGGATATTCATGTTTATCCCCTTGAATGGAAATACGTAAGGGGTCGTTTTCACACGTGTGAGAACCGTCGGGTTGCCGGAGCTGTTGTGCAGTGTGTTAAGTTTTGTTCATCCCGTTAATTTGGTAGAACCTGTTCCATCAATCTCAATGAACCCACCATTCCACTGGGTTCAGGCAATGTCACAAGTGTCATGCTGAATGAGACAACTGGCTAGCAAACGACCAGTTTCGAATCTTCCACCCTTCTGTTGAAATGCGACGCACTAACCCACCAAGCTACTGCGTGTTATAGAATTGGTGATGCCCACAAAGAAAAAAACAACCATACCTCATTGGAGTAGGATACAATTCACATGTGTAGGTATACAGGATCGAGAATGCAATGGAGTCAACGATAAACCCGAACAGAAACATAACTATTTGCGCAGTTTTCAATTCTGGAGAAAAAACAATGCAATCCTGACACAGTAGTGTGATGGTGACACCTGTCCTAACCCAAGACACTATTGATTGGTTGCTATAATTTTTTACTAACTACATCTTTACTTGACTGATGGTTAGTTATTTTTCCATTGGTTGTGTGAAGTAGAGGAGGTTGTGTGGAATAGAACAGAGTTTTAACATGGACCAATAAACAGAATGCACAGAAAGACTTTCTAAGCGATAACTGCTATTTTGAACAAGGCGTTACAATTTACAGCAAAGTATTTTTTAATTTCTGGGATAGGATGTGATAGGAGAATCATGTGTATCCCCATGAATGGGAAAATACAAGGGACGTTATTATTACACGGGGGAAATCTAATTACTTAACACCCCACAGCGACCATCGAGTTACCCGAGCTATTTCAGTGTGTTCAATATGATTGAGACGTTTCTTTAATTCAGAAATTTTGGCTTAGTGACTTGCTCCATAACACCAACCAGTTACAATCCTGCAACCCTTCGCCTGAAACACAACGCACTAACCAACCAAGCTAAACTGTGGAACTAATTACATAATGGAGAACATATGGAGCCAATAGCCGCGTCCAGCCAGCCCTTTGTAAATTTCGCCTTCGTCATATCTTGTTTAATGGGTATCTCCAAGAAGCTATAGTACGTACCTTCATGTTGACCGATAAAGTACATAACAATGCAAGCCATTCCGCTTAATATAAAAGTCAGTGAGATGGTGACGCATCTTCCCCAAACGTTGGACAGATAGGTGGCAAGGAAACACGCAGGAAAACCGAGCAAGCCAATACAAACGGTGTTCAAATATACATTTCCAGCTACGGTGGATACGTTCAAGGCTAACCCGTAATAAATGCCACAAGCAGTAAACCTGGAAGATTTTTACAAGGAGATCATTAGAATGAATTATTATGTTATATTGGTAAGAAAATAAACACCCGTCACAACGATTTTTAGAGATAATTGTCGTATTTGCTGTGGCGGGAATAAACGTGATGATCCGATTATATTCAATGCATTTCCTATGTAAGGACATTTAAGCTATTTAAGTCTTATGGTCGAGAAATGGTTAAACGGTATAAAAAATACTTATGTTTATTCCCGGATATGAGAAGCATAAGAGACATAACACTTGTTATCGACAAATTACGTCGAGGTTGGTTTTACCGAAGCTATTGCAATTTGTTTAAATGTTAAAGATATTGTTACAATTTTTGTCTCCACCAAATAATCCACTGGATTTCGCCCGTCTTAATAAGCATATCCCATGTACAGCATGACTAGAAACAAGTGGTTTTCTATAAATCTTAGAGTATACCATAAATAGGAAATGATGATTGTTTGGCGTCGCAAATTGTCGTAGTAAAGAGTTTGCAGCATAGTTGAGGATTTGATCTTCTGCACGCCGTCGCTTATACTATGGTCGACGGGCAGTAACGAATCTGACTGAATAGTTTCAACCGGATTCAGATTCTCTTCAAACCTGGAGAATATAAGCCGATTGTTACAAACAATCGCATGGTTTAGATTGTTTGCAGTTTTGAAATTTAGTAACACCAGTTATGCTTCAGCGGTTTTGCGGACAACCAATTTCTTTATGCTATAGTAATAAGTTTTTAAAAGCTAAAGAGATTGCTGTGTTTTGTGTAATGTTTATTTTTACATTTTTGTTTTTTATTCAGATAATTGACCAAAGCAAAACAAAGCAAGTTTCATTTGTTACCAGCAGCCCCGGTTTAAAAAAAATCTCGTTTATTGTTTCTTGTCATTTTGGTAACGTTTTTTACTTGTTTAATTTCACGTTTAAATATAAAGAACAATTTAAGAAAACTACGACCAATATACTAGTACACTAATATAGGCTAGTATATATTTGTGTTTTTTTCTCTTACATGCAAAATTTGCATTTGCATTGCAAATGCCAGGTAATAGGTTTGCGACATTAGTTTGATTTCTGTTTTTTTACACGACAATCGTTTAAAAGGGAAAGAAGTGTAGATAGACATTGTATTGTATCAAAGTAGCTTAGAACCATTATGTTCAAGGCATTAAGTACGTCCGGCCGATTAGTCTGGTGGTTTACTGTGGCGCCTTTCAGCCGAAAGGTTGCAGGTACGAAACTGGTCGCTTGGGAAAATCATTTAACAGACATTGCCCGAACCCAGAAGATTAATGGTTTCTACCAAATTAAAGAAATGTTTCAATAATAACACACAACAATAGCTCCGGTAACCCGACGGTGGGCGCGAGGTGATCTGACGATTGCCCGTGTGTTAACCCCCTTGGTTTTCCCATTTACGGGGATAAACATGAATATCTTATCCTTAGTAGTCTTGCCAAACTATAAAATGAGTGTGGTTTCGAGTACGAGATCTTATGGGTAAACTGGCAACTGCCATATAATTGATCAAACCTACTTCAAATTTTGGAAACAAAAACTGCCCCCCATTTATACCTATCGATTTTTGAAACAACTTCTTCGTTACAGCGGTTAACTCTTGCAATCTTTTTGATAATGACAATGGCTTCTTTGTTACGTCCTCTTGCAAGGAGCCAACGCGGCGACTCGTCAAAAAGCCTGAAAATGACTGAATTTGCAACGGTTGTGGGTTAAAGTAGTAATGAATATTTCCTGGTAAAATAGGGAATGAATCTACAGCGGTGGGTTGGCTAATACATTGGTCGTTGTAAGGTTACGCATATATAGCTCGTTTTTGAGATTAGTGATTTGTCCAGAGTGCATTTTTGCGTTTTCTTAACGAGGTATTTGCCCTCTATTAACGTTTTATTTATAAACACCCGAGCTTGTTTCCCACAAAACGAGTTTGGGTTTTTAGGTTGCCGTGGTAAAACTGCCTTACTTTCAACTAGATGGGATTATAATTGGATTATTTTGATTAATTTTTAAGAGGATTCGACTTGATTGCCATTTAAACTCAGCAAAATCCCATTTGTGGGTGGTTTTATAGCCCTTTGTGTTTTACGAGAAACCTTAAACAAATCATTGCATTTTATTAAGCAAAATCAAAGCAACAAATCAAGGAAATCCATGTAGCCTACCAGCAAATGCACGCTCCGGCCACAGTAATGAGAGATATAATAAGTTGCAGCGTCCGCCAGGACTTTGCAAACACCGCTAGAACGCTAACCAATACAATGCCCATTGAGAATCCGAGTTCAATGATTTGAGACGTAATAGATCGGTACCGTGGGCTGACGGACTCTAAAACTAAAATGAAATTGATAATAGAACAATTTATCGCTATTACTATATAACTGTGATCTAGCTTATAGCACATTTGTCCTTGAAAAGCTATAAAAACAGTCACGAGATTGTACAAACAAGAGAGCAAGGATTGAAATACCTAAAACAATTTCTGTGGGTTCTAGGAAGCAAACACATCCAACAAGGAAGCGCAGGATGACATACAACGGTAGAGATTGCACAAATGATATCAAAAATGATGTAATCGATGTTGCAACCAACATCACCAAAAGCATAGGTTTGCGCCCGAACCTGTTAAATGCAACTTGGATAATTAGTTATTAGTTGGCAGCCTTGGTAGCGTAGCGCGTCGGACAACAAAAAGCAATCAAAAAGATACCAGCGGTTAGTCAACTATACTGTTGTGTTAGGCACTAAAACGACATTACGGTTTTCGATCCCAGAACCTTTTTAGCTGCCTGCAAACCGCCTACATTTTTACAGATCAAGATAACCGGCCATATAATACGGTACTATGTTATAATATTGTAATGTTCACCTGTCTGACAACTTTCCAAAGATTAATCCGTTGAGGAAAACTCCAAACATAAATGCAGACTGAAGAACATAATTCAACCATGATTTGTCGCAAGTTATATCGAAGTCGCTAATAACTGAACTTTCAACCGTCCCATCTGGCACGAAAACGTGGTGATCGCAAGCTACAGTCTGTATTGAATGAATAGTAATGTTCGCATGTACTGGCATGAATCAAGTTCGCATAGTCTGTCAATGAGGAATAAGATGTCACTGAAAATATAATTGATTTATGCATAGTCGCATTTAGCTTTACCATTTCATTAAGTGCCTTATTGCTCAAGGACACAGTCGACAAACTACGGTGACCAATTTAGAAATCTGCTGAAAGACGACGCACTAACATATCAAGCTATTTGGTCGGACATTAAGATTTATTAATTAAGAAAATTTATTGGGAGTCAAAAGGAACTTTCTTATAGTGTAAGCCTATCATAACACTATAGTTTTAAGGTAACCATTTGATAGTACACTAACCTCCATCTGCTTAATATTGTTGGAGTAGTTTGCCGTCAAGTTGCAGTAATGTTTAATGTCAGATGAGTCTAAGGGGTACCTAAAAATAAAACTATCATTAAGTACGACACTCACGGATATTTATTTCTACCTGTAAACAAATTATATTATATTACAGTCTAGCTTTAAACAAGTAGTGAGTGATCAAAAGAAAGCTGTATATGGATCGGCTCGAAATGGTTGGTCACTCAACCCTTCACCTCACATCACAATGAGTTTTGAATTAATACAATGATTATTAATGGATGTTTGGAAATTGCTGTTTAAATTTAACTCTAAAAATTTGTTTGTTTGAGTGAGTTAAAATTTAGTCACAAAACGTGGCGACGGGAGGGAATGATGAACGTTGACATTTAGACCTTAACGTTGACATGCACCAAATAAACGGTGACATGCTTAGAATAACATATTGACATGCGCAAGAGAAAATATAACTCGGTTGGATGCAGAAGAACAGGGTACGTAGCGAGTGTATTCAGCTCAACCAGAAATACTTTCCGGGTGGGTAAACTTCTAAAATTAACCATTAGATAGGTTACCTACATACCTCTAAAAACTTTTGTTTTATAAAATACTCCATGAATTTTACTTGCGCATCTGTCTTTCGAAAAGCTAGTAAATTTTTTTTCTGAAACAATAGAAATGTTAGTCACAACGTACTGCAATAGCCCCGTAACCCGAAGGTGAGCGGAAGGTAATCTGACAATTACCTGTGTGTCACACGACCCCTGCATTTTCTCCCTCACGCGGATAAAACGTTTATATCCTATGCTATACATTACACACTGAAATTAACATTGTTCCGGTAACCCAGCACTACCTTTTTACCCATCCGCAAGGGTAAACCAAAACATCCATTTTAACGAGACTCCAAATGAATATTAGTTTTTGAATTGGGTTTTGTGAAAATTATTCAAAAATGGTTGTAGCAAAATCTCACAACAGGTTTCCTTTTTTATTTAAAATACCTTGGTTAGAATAATAAACTTGTTAGGCCAAAAAAGTGTTTTAAAAATCACCGTGTAGCTAAACTTCTATCCAGGCCTACCTGTAATAACATATCGATTACAAAAGTTACGGAATGCTTCGAAATGCTCCAGCAGGCACTAAACGTTGCGGTTTTAAAATGTTTTCAACAGGTAACTTGTTCATAGCGCTTTACTTTACAAAAGTTAAAACTTGAATTTTCCAACAGTTAAAACTTAAAATTTCCAACAACCAAGTAATTTAAACATGACGAACAGTGATTATATATCATTATTTGTAAATTAGTGTGACCATGCATGTGACCTATAGAGTAGGAAAAGTGTATTAGAACAAGTACTATGATACTGTATTTTCACCAATTTACATGTTAAACTCGACAGATATTGTGCAAACAGCAGTAGTTATTTTTGTATTTAATGGGGATTTATTTTATATTGAAGACTTTCCAAAAAAATTGAAAGAATTTCCGTGGCATACTAGGATATATCTCTTGGATAGTATCTTCTGGTATAACTTTACGTTTATAAATTTGTGTTAGTCCGGTCTTGGTTCCAGGGTTACTTTTCACTCTTTGAGAATTTGATCATTTTTAAATACAGTTGAATGGAAATTAATTATATTTCCTAGAATTTAGTGCAAAATATTTGTTAATTAAATGCCTATGATTTTTGGTTTTCTACAATTTCTGTTGTCATGTAAAACGTAACATAAAGTATTTGTAAACTATTAACTATCTTATGGACGAATGGTGAGCTCAACCGAATCATGCACAGCAAGTAAGACCGACTTGTAGCGTGACCGGTTCGTATTCAGCATGTTTGGCCAAATGCTTAGCAACAGATTCACATACAGCTTGCATTTAAAAACGGACCAAGTGAAGGGTCAGATTAAATACTACATATCCAAATAAAAGTGCGTACGTTTTACATTGATCCATAGAGATCCTATCTTCTTTCACTGGAGTGAATAATGTCCGCACTTCCTCTAACGTGATGTTACAAATCTGTATAATACAAGGTGTGGTTGCGAATCGGTTTGTTAAAATTAATTTGACAAACATCTCGACCTTAAAACTCTATACAATGTATAAGGACATTTTCTCTATACAATGTATAAGGACAGGTTCTGTTTCGTTTTAATGAAAAGGACATGTTCTGTTTTCGTTTTAATGAAACTCTTCGGTACTATATGATTCCACCACAGCTGACCCTACATCCTTACAGTCAGTGGTAAGGTTAGGTTTGGTAATAGGAACAGTGGCCATGTTGTGTCAGTGGAACTGTCCTATACTTTGTTCCACATTGCCAGACGATTAACTGACATAATTTAGTAAGCTACCGTACGCTCAGGTATGTATTATTATTTTGTCATTGCATTAGGTGTACACTTAACCAACGAACGATAATGTAAGTATTTAAATAAAAAAAATATAAGTTTAATAAAACAATAATACAGAAATTTGCACTAATATCCAAAACCCTTCTTGACTTCGTGAAATTAAAACTATGGTAATGCTAAAATTACCGATCCCGAACGCCCATAATTTGGTTTAAGTGGAATTTTACGTAGTTGTGTATTTAACTTTCGTATGTCCGTCGTTTCATATTTCGGTAAAGATTTAAAGATAATAATATTAGGAAAATCCAACCTGAGATATATTGTCCTCCAATGGCGCTTTGCATCGGAACGGGACAGGATACGTCACGAAAATTGAACTGATCACGTGCATCGCAAGGATCATGCACAGGAAGAACGCGAGGGCCGTGTTTATTATCTGATAACGACCTTTCCCGAGATAGTCTAAGAGCGACTCGAAAGTAGTCTTTTCCATTGCTCTTTTGGTAGCGCAAACTAATTGTTAAAAATATTTTGGTCACCTAATGCTCCCGCTTACAAGCAAATTTTGTGAAAAAAAACTGTAAGCAATAAAATGGCAAAATTAATACATTGTTTACACTTCAATGGAGATCAATACAGGTAAAATATATATGTTACAGTCCAAACTAGAGAGTGCCAACCACCTGTTTAGCCACCACCATTTAAACACATTTTGTATGCATTATATTAATGCGAGCAAGGTCATTAACCACAATTTGTGTATAGTATTAACCGAGTATCTAGTTCTGCAAGCATAAACGGACGGGTCCTTAAGCCAATAATCCGATCCTATAATTCATGTTCATTACAAAATCAATGTTATTGTCAGATATGTGCACGTCAGGTCCATGTTATCAAACATTCCTGAAAATTTTAACTGGACTGCCATAGTTTTGTTACTTCAAGCATAAACGCATGGGTGCCATAGTTATTTTCAAACCAAACTTATTTTTCATGTGTAGATAAACAAAAAAGAGAAATATAAATTATATTTTCCATCTACTAGACAAAACATCCATCCTATCCTATGTGCGCGACACATCGTAAAAATAGTACATTGAAAAAAACTAAACACTGAATGAACCTGAAACAACTAATGCGCAAAATTTAGCTATGGGAAATATAGAAAATTTCCACTGTAATTCGTCAAGCGTGTAGATCATTGAAGCAATATACAACCAATCCAACTCGATGCGCAAGCAAGTCACAGAGATGAATACCTGGAATAAGATAGGATATTGATGTTTAGTACCCGTATATATTAAACGGGAGAGGCGTTATCATATGGTATATACCCGTGAATACACAAGAAAGCTTTTTTACACGACTGAGCGTCTGATTAAAAAAATGATTTACTTCTCCATTTTGATTACGGATTATTGTATATACTGTGTGTGGACGTCACGAGGGAATAGTATAAAAATCTCGTTTTTTACCGTCTGCTCATTATCATGAGGTAATCGGTTCTTTGATAGTTTTAGTATGTTTTGGAATTATCGGTTATTGTTAAGATGTATATGACGTACTTTGGCTCCTTTTTAGTCACAATTTGGTAAATATTGTTTTTATTTCTTAAATTAGTAAATTTGCGATCATTTTACTGTAAATATATTTTTCCATAGAAAACCATTTACAAGTTCAAATAAATTTATGAAGTTTTGAACAATGACGCGTTATTTCAAACTCTGAACAAGAGACGCCGTCTAAGCATACAGCAACTTATCACATAGACAGGTGTTAGGTTCCAGCACCTAGTCGGAAACAATTACAAATCCATTTGTATGTGATTGTCATTAATAACTTTTATGATTAATTAAAGATGGCCCTTACGAATTCACATAACTACACACTGTTTAATCTTTTTTTTAATGGTATTGTTATTGCATTAATTTTTGTGAGTGAATCACTCCCTTAATTCCCACGGGAACGTCTTGTGGATTGTAATCGCTTTTCAAATAATTCATTCGGTAGATGTCGCGCTTGCGCTGTGAATTGGGCTACACGGTCATCGGTGTTTAAGTATACGGTCGTGTGGCCGAATGGTTAACGCAATCGATACAAATACCACATACAATAAAACGGTCTTGGGGGCGAGCTCACTGTGGGTTTGAAACTAACCCCCCCAAAAATCGATGTTTAAGTAGTGTAAAGGTTAAGACGACCAATATATATACTGAATTATATCCAAAAAGCGGTCTTAGCAACGATTCCATCATGGGTTCGAAACTGATCACGGCAAAAAAAAACAATGTACGTGGAAATCGTGTTACAGATTAACTATAGAAGTGTGTTGTTTGAATATAACTAAAACGTTCCTTCAGTTTTTTGTACAACCTATTAATATTATATACACAACCTATAATCATATAATTTCCAAATAAATAACGAAATTTGTTAATTGCACTGTACAAGAACACTGACGTCTGAAGTTGTGACTGTTTTTCTAGGAAAAGCCACAGTTGTAAAGAAAACAAGAAGCGAGTCGTTTTACAGCACTTTAAAACAAAAACCATTTTATTTTCACCTTCTTTTATTTACAATGTACCGCACATACTTGTTAATTGTTTGTTCTACTTATTTAGAATGTTTGTTTTTCGCGTTTGTTCTGGTTGCATTGGTTAAAAAAAATTGGATTATGCAAACGCAGATTATTGATCTTTTATGTTCAAACGTAAACACACACTTTAAAACGAAGTAGGCTACTATCAAGCCGGAGAATAAGCAGTATTCGCGCGATTTAATACTCCGCGCCGGAAAAAAATGTTTACAAAACGTTGTTTGAGTGTACACCGCTGCACTAAGAAAAGGCTTGAAAACTTATCCTTGGTTGCGACACAGTCTTTGTGAACGCGGCGTACAATTTTTTAGCTGGTGCACATCTCGCCTTTTTACTATTCGGCATAGTTTTGATCCAGGGCCATGTTCGTACTGTGGATCGTTTTTTTAGACAGCTCTGTATATGAGTTGACAGCGCGAACCACTCGTCCATAATCTCGTTTCAGCGCACATACTCTATTTTACCGGATCAAGTATCAACTAATGATTTGCTTGTCACTAAGGCCACCTTTAAGTGGGAATTGGGGTTTGAATCGGTCGTGTTAACCATTTGGCCACACGGTCGTTCCAGGTCTCAGCACAAATTCTTCAACCACTAAATTGCAATTGCCGCCTGATGCGGGTGGAATCTCACGCTTTTAAACTTTACGCGCAAGACTCAGCGGATAAGCTCGGCGCAAATATACAAAATACAACTTTAAATTCGAATACATACATAGCATGCAACTAATTTTCTAAGTATCTAAAAAGGGGGAACTCTCCTGATCACTCTCGAAGAACGAAATAAAAATAAAAATTGGATCATAAAACAAAAATAGCTTTTATTTCTCGTAAACAGAATTTTGCCACCAAAGCATATCTATCGAGCAACTCCAAGCTGCTATCACAAAAAAGGCGATTTTAAGCATTACTGTACTATTGATATATTTGATGTATATACTAATGCAACGTAAATGCGGGTTCATATGCCGTGTACTCTTTTATACACCTTTTGTATAGCTTTTATACATTTTTTTACCCCTTTTATGCATATTTAGCACACCGTTTTTACCAAATAACGTTTTTCAACTTTATTTCACTTTAAGTTTATTCCATTACACTTTTAACTTATTTTATTTTGGTAATGTTACTTTTTTTGTCTGTCAGGTTAATCATTTCGTTAACGTTGGCGTTATTTTTTTTAACAAGCCCTAGTAGCCTAATTGGCAAACGGTATGTCGTTAAGGCAGCGTTTTGTAGAACCTTTACAGATTATGTAACACGAATATCAGTATATACTGGCGAAGTATAAAATAATCCTGCTGTATTATCAATATTCATGTTCACTAATTCAATATTCTACTAGGCAGTTGGTTTACCTATAATGCGTTTCGTTACTATAGGATAACAGTAATAGAATTAAACACTGTTCTCTGATAAATATACCACAGCAGCATTCTAAATAAACTTCACATAAGGAGTGGCGAAAACGCTTTCACTAATATACGCTAAGAGGGCAGTCCAGAGTCTATACCTTATACTTAGACAATGCACAAGTAGAAAACATAAAAAAACATGTTTATTAAGATCAAGCGAAACAAGAAACACAGCAGAGATGTAAATGAATCTGGGCGGAAATAGGAAACGACATTGCAAAGAGACTACTCGAATTTATACAGGATATTAAACAATAAACAAAACGTTTGTTTTCATTCCCATTTAACACAATGATATATGGTACTTTTATATGTCTGTTGCGAAGGCCTTGTAGTCAAATGGTTAGCCTATAATTTATATAGCGAATTATACACAAACATGAAACTAACGAGCCCATTGCGTGATTGAAACTAAAACTTGGACCTTATAAAAAGTAAAAAGTGTATAACTAGTTTCCAACATGCTAAATTCCAGTTTGGTTCGGTATCTTTAAACTGATATCCACCTTGATCTCTTTCATTAGGAGGTAAACCGATTATATAATTGTGCTGATAGGTGTGTCCATATAAGGAGCGGTAATTGGGACATTGAAAGAGTGCAATGGTTCTAAATTCCGGTCACTATATTATAATCTATTTGAACAAATGCATATGCTTAAACTTGAAAACTTCCTGTTATAATGTAATTCAGATAGGTGGCCAGATAGTATAGTTCGCCTGATAGTCCTACAACGTTAGGCTTGTTTGATGTATTAATGACTTCCCTTGACGGAAGAAATTTGGAGTTTCTTATTTCAGTTTGTTTGTGTTTTCCTTCTAACAACAATTAATTAAGACAAAATATAACCATAAAACTCAGTGAAAACCGCGGAAAAGGAACCGTTGATAAAACACTTTACTAAAAAAAGTTATGTAATTAAATCCAAGCAAATTAAAATAAATTATTTAAAAGAATTAAAGATATAAAGACCTTATGATGGCGTTTAACAAATTAATATACCTATATATCGGTCGGAACGGACGAGTGACCCTCTCTTGGTTATAGGGTATTTAAAGGAGAATTTTGGTGAGTAAAATGGCTGTGATTTCTCCATGATTTTGTGGCTTGGCGCCGGTGTTCTTATTTAGTTATGCCGTTTTGTAAACGTGGGGTAGATCTTTGTGAAATAAAGGTGTTGAATGCGCTTAGAGATTTTCTAGCTGTTTTAATTGGAAAATGTTACCAATGTACGAAGGGGTATCAAAACTGTGAAGCAAAATTTTGCAGAGCTTTGAGTTTAGGTTGCAAATCTAAGTGGTTTTCAACCTTTTTAACTCATGGGCTATTTCAAAAATCATCTAAAAATACGCGGACTCAAATCGTGGGTATGAAAATTGAGTTTTCCCTAAATTTTAGCCAAAAAAACATTATTAATTCGTTTAAAGATAAAGGTGGTTAATATGAAGTATTTTATGTTTATTTATAATAAAGTATCCACTGACTTTAACAAAAGCAACTGTGCGAACGGACTCATCCGGGCCTTCCGTGGAACTAAAATAAGGGGTTCAGTAACACTGATATAAAATAATATTATAACACGCACCCGGAAGTTTCTCAGGTAACAAAAGTAATCAAGAAAACGATTTACGATGAATAAAATGGTCATGTTTATCTTGTACGTGAAAAAAATGCAAGATGCGTTATTGCGCGGAAAATATCGAAACTATAACCTTTCGGCTAAACGCCGATGCATAAACTTACCAAGGTATTCGTTTAAAACGAAATAAACCCACACAAATGTAGTAGTTCCTCCCAAATATATCCGATATCTATGTCGATAAGTCGAAAGAATTTCTGTCATTTCTGACAGGTGCTTCCCCCAACTTAATAAAACAAGTGTCGAACTGGAGTAAAAATTACTTAGCTTGGATTGTAATATTGAGTTTGACAACGGATGCAGTTCACTTTTGGGGTAAATTATATTTAATTTTAATACAATTTAAAATAGTTTAAATTTCTGATCAGTTTTAGTCTAATTTTGAACAAAAAATTGTTTTTGTTAAAAGATTAATTACGTTTCGATCGATAAACAAATAAATAAATGGATGTGTCGTTTTTGACCTGCCGGTTAGGAAATTCTTATATGGGTTTATACGCGGTTATCTGTTGTAAAAAATTAGTGTCAAAATTTTTTACTGTGTATTGTCAGGGCGCGTATTCACATTCCAGTTGCTAAAGCTAGCTAGAAAGAAAACTAAATGGAAGAAAAGGGGAAGGAGGAATCTGCTCATAAAATTAAAGATTAAGGTGGTAGGGCTTGGGTTAGAGGTACGGTTATTACTGGGGTTGAAAGTTTTTAGGCCAGGGTAATAATTAGTATCCCAATTGGGGCAACACTTAAAACTGCTTAAACTAAAACAAGTAACTAAAGACTGATTTTAACGATCTCCAGTCAACTACAGATTGTACATTTCTACAATATTAGACAACTAATAAAGCGCTAACTTTATCAACTAACTAATTAATATTAAAGATTAAATATATGGATAATTGGGACCTTGTGAGAAAATGACCAACAATTCTTACATGTTTATCATTTAATTTATACACATTAAAACACAATTGTCCATAATTCAGATCTATATATATATATATATATAAAATATGTAACACAGCAACCGTTTATTAATTAAGCTGCAATAATCTGCTATAAAATGTTTTTTTTTAAACTATTTATATATAAATATTTGAATTCAAATATTGTATTTGTAATTGTATTAGTAGCCAATTGCATTTAATTTTATTACATAAAGGCTTGACAACTTTAATTATGTCTTAATTACGCATGAGGACACATTCAGTGACTTTAACTTGGTGTCTGTTTTGCCACGCCTTTTTAATTTATTTATTTGCACACAATTAATACGGTTGATGCATTGTCTACAAACTAACTTGCAGTGAAAGTGGATTGGATACTGTACTTAACTGACCATGTATGAACTCTTTAAGTTCAGTAGATTAAAAAGTTGAGCAAAAACAGTATAAACGTATCTACCATGTTACACAGACTGCAATATAATGTTTGTGCTAACTTTTATTTCTGTCTAACACCTATAATCCATTGCATGATACAAAATATAAATTGATTTGAACTAAACTCATTGCAATAAATTTCGCTTTATTAAAGTTTGAACGAACTAATAGGCTAACTTGACTTGGTTCTGTGATGCAAACAAAACTTAACGTCAACTGTAGATAATTGAAAAAAAAAAACTACCAACTAACGAAATGAGTTTAAAACACAATGACTCAAAAAATGATCTTAAATATTCATCCTTGGATCTAGATCTATTTAAACACAAGTTATAATCAAATAATTAATGAAAAACATGAGCCCAAGATTCAAGCCAAGCGCATGATGAATTATGTGCTTAAAACAAAAACTTTTACTATTTCAGTTATGGCCCAAAGAAATGATTTTTGTTATTTATCCTCAGATCTGTAAACAATGCGTTAGGATTATGATGGTTATTTCAAGATGAATAAATGCAGTCAGCAGAAAGATAATAGTGGAAGAAGATATTACGAACGTCGCACCCAATGACCCAGTGGTACGGGAAGGGTATGGAGACGACAAAGCACAACCCAACCATCAAATAAACCTGTCAGTGGACCAGTCCTGCGTGCGACTGTGAAACCAGTTGATCGTTTTCGCCCGGATTCCACAACAGGTAAGAAGGACAAAAAAAAAATTGTAAAATTGGAAAAAATGTTATTAGAATTTTAAAAATTTGAAACAACGTTATCAAAATTTTAAAAATTTGAAAATTTATATTAACCAACCAATCCACCAATCCACCTATTAAAATTTCAAAAAAATTGGACAATAAGTTTTTCTAACCTTTAGCTAAGAATGTTTATCATAGAGCCTGAATTCTTTATAAATACTCAAATTGGAAATGAATGGGAAATTTTTTTAATTCTGTCAATTCGATATGAATGCAAGTGTAGCTAAATGAGTTTTATTTGTAAATTTAATGTAATGTAACACAATAATATAATTTTAAACAAAGTTTTCACAGTAAACAGCGTGTTGATAATTAAATTTAGCGCAATTTTTTTTATTAAACGCATACCGGTACATGTACAATAGTATTTTTGTAGTATAAATTAAG
>CH002355.1:545112-566603 GCA_000149265.1 Ciona savignyi
TAAGAATTTGTTGTTTGGGTACCCAGCAAATGTCATCCTTTTGTGGCCAATAAAAAGTGTTAGAAGGTCCATGTGGATGCAAAAACTTGATGTTAACATCTTCATTGCCTTTGTCCAACTCTTGTACAAGACCAATCCACCAGCAGTTGTCATAGCGGCATGCTATATAATCCATCACTTTGACTTCTGGAACAGCTTCATTGTCAAAAAATGAGTAGGTTCAAGTGCATGCACTGCATGCATTGATGACAAATCTTACAAGGAGTACATGGCCATGATTGTGTGCACTGTGGAATCAAGAATGTGCATGATCCATCGGTGTCCAAACTGCCCGGGCTTTGAAGTTTTATGTCAATATCTTTATGATTTGTACGAGGATTACGAAGAAGATGACTTGATTCCTTACCAACAGTGGAACTCAAAAGAATGGTCAATACTAGTGGACCATTCTGCTAACGTTCATGATTTTATAAATCTTCTCGCCAATTCTATTGACGGGTTGACAGTGCACTTTTACATTGCTAAGTGCCAGGAAAAGTATTTAAAACAAAGAAAAAAAATTTACCTGAAAACCATTTAATTGTCCTTACTGATTTTGCAGAAAATTATAAATTCACAGTACAGGATGAAATTCAAAGTTTACATTGGAACACCAGCCAATGTACAATACACCCATTTGTTGTATATTACAAGGAGGGTGAACATCTCCACTCTCACTCATTTTGTTTTATATCAGACGACCTTAATCATGATACTGGTTTTGTGTATGAGCTGCAAAAGCAACTGGTGTCCCTGATCCAAATCAAAGACACAAATATCCAGAAAATTGAGTACTTCTCTGATGGATGTGCAGGACAATATAAAAACTCCAACCACATTTTAAATCTTTGTTTCCACTCTTCCGAATTTAAAGTTGATTTTCACTATTTTGTTCCAATGGCTCTTAACCGTGTGGGTTACAAACAAGTTAGTGAAGATAAAGAATTAACTGGAACCTACTCATTTTTTGACAATGAAGCTGTTCCAGAAGTCAAAGTGATGGATTATATAGCATGCCGCTATGACAACTGCTGGTGGGATTGGTCTTGTACAAGAGTTGGACAAAGGGCAATGAAGATGTTAACATCAAGTTTTTGCATCCACATGGACCTTCTCACACTTTTTATTGGCCACAAAAGGATGACATTTGCTGGGTACCCAAACAACAAATTCTTAGCATTATAACACCACCATCAACTACAACTGGCAGAAACTATAAAGGTTCTCAAGAAGAAATACAAATCATTGCAGAAAAGTTTTAAAATCGGAAGCTACATAAAACAGCTTTAAACCATGATGACTGTACCATTGCTTTTAGTACTGGTATATGTAGTGTTAAATTGCACCAACATTGTCACACATAATTTACTTTTTGTAATAGTTAAAAACAGTCCGGTGTTGTGTGTGATGTTTACAAAATTAAATACTTTCTGTAAAATGTTCATAAGGTTTGCCTTAGTTTTGTATAGAAATTGAATAAATTGGGAAACAGTGTGGTCCCAACAAGTTGTTTTAAAATTAAAATTTCAAGTTTTGTACATATAGGAAGTAAATAAAAGGGTATTAGGCTGCTCTGATACTTTAGACTGTACAAAACCATAATTTATTTATCAAAACACATTTTTTGGGGGGGCGAAAAATGTGCACTTGGGAAATTTGGTCTCAAAAACGCATTTCAAAGTTGGCAAAGCTAATTTTTGAACTGATTAAACATTTAAGCTTCTTCTAACTTTTAAAAAAAGTTGCATCTCAAAACGTTCTTGCATACAGGAGCTACCCCCTCTAGCGTCGGGGTGGTCGAAATAATTTTGAAACCTGATTTTAACTATTTTATAATGCCCTAAAGATAAATTGGATGTGAAATTTAGCTTCCTCATACCTTTAAATACCTTAATACAAATTTTCAGCTTTCTAAATAGTTTACTTTTTGAGATATCGACAATTAAAATTTGTAAGTAGGTGTGCTCACCAACAATAAGCCCTCGTGTGGCCGGTTTTTCATCCTGCTGTAACTTTTGAACCGCTAGGAGTTGCGACCTCAAATTTTGTCCTAATCATTTTTCTAGGTGTAGGAACATTGTCTGAAAATCTTAACAAATATCTGAGAGGAGGTACGATGTACTTTTCAACTTTTTTTTGCTCAATTATAATGGAATGACCCATGATGGTTTTGGTAATAATGGAAATAATAGAAATCGTATACCACAATTTTGGGATTAATAACCAAAAACAGGTGGTGTCATACACTAAAAAGAATGTAGCAAGTTGAGAACCAGTCAGTTGTGTTTTTAGTCAGTGACATTTTCTGAAACGAATATAACCGCAGTAATT
Organism: Ciona savignyi; assembly: GCA_000149265.1. Lineage (NCBI taxonomy): Eukaryota > Metazoa > Chordata > Ascidiacea > Phlebobranchia > Cionidae > Ciona > Ciona savignyi. Next base: position 547,483 of record CH002355.1, read on the forward strand.
AAATAAATTGTAGTAGTGTCTTCATTGTAGTAATTAGGCAATACTGCAATAGCTGCATACTAAGATAACTGGAGAGTTGCCATAGGGTAATCTAATAATAATAGTGATAAACTCTTAAAAAAAAATTCTGAAAAAATACACTGTCCTGTAGCCATAGACATACCTTTTTGAAGAAACACATCCAACTGCTCCTTGCACAAGGTCTTTAGATCTGCTTGGCTCTTTTCCTTCTTAACCAAAGCCACAACATACTTCGCTAAAGCTTTGGGATCAGCGTCACATCTGGAATTATTTAAATAATCACTAGAGTGAAATCTTTGTTTTTAAAATAATTACGAGGGTAAAATCTTTGTGTAAAATAATCCAAGAGTGAAATCTTTGTTTAAAATAATCATGAAAGTAAAATTACAAATTATCAGTAACCAGGTTAAATACATACATATATATACTTAGATTACAATTAACTTATTAAAAAATTGGTTCTCGTTCTCCGCAATTTCTATATTTCAGTTAAAAATAATAACAGCAGTTAAATGAAATGGAAAAAATGACTTTACTCCAGAACGGCAAAATTATTGCATTTTAAAGCTACAGTATAAGAGTTAGTTATCCCTGACACAGGCACAAGTGGACTCAAATTCTTATTATTAAGCAACAAATTTATTGCACTATACAGTGTCCGTGCTGCAATTAAATTTATATTTTATTAGTAATTGCATTGCTTGATTGAAAAAATATTAAAATTGCCAAAATCTACTCGTTAGTTTAAACTATGGGCCGGATACATAGGCGGAGTTCTAAAATGTCGCGGGGTTGCGAATGCAACGACACGGGCAGTAGATAGGTTCGGCGGCACTTTTTTTTTTTTTTTTGTTCATTTTATTACTTAAATTAGACGTTTTAAATGCGTTTACGCCCGTTGAAAAACTGTCTGAATTAGAATGGAATACACGCTTAGTTTGTTGTAGGTTAAAATAATTAAAATATGTTTTCCGCTTTCTCCGTTTGTCTTTAGTAAGTTGCGTCACAATTATTTACTTGCCCTTAAAAGGTCAACCCTGATCTGCACTCTTTGAAATCCGCCGATCAAAGGAACAAATACCGCCACGAGTTGAGGTTGCGTACAATCGAAACGATCGAAAACGTTTAAATTTTTAATTATTGAATTTTAGCCTCCAAATTCCAAGGGTTGCTTGGAACAACCCCGCAACCCCGTAACTCGCCGCCCCTGGCCGGATATATCTGGTGTGGGCACGGACTAATTTCTTAGATATTGGCTTAGACAACTCTGAAAATTGTCCAGGTGTGTAGTTATTTCACTTTTCTTCATTTAAGACTGTACATTTAAACATTTATAGTTTTAAAGTTTTTTTAGGCTATTTATTTTATATCTTGCCGTCCTCAGAGCACATAAAAAGGTATTTTAGGAGTTTTGCAAAATTTTAGGTTAAAAAGGCTTAAAAGAAAAAGCCCAGAAAACAGAAAACCTGCTTTCCAAAGGGGCGATATATTTTTAAAGAATACAAGACAATAAGTCTGGTAACAGAAACATTTAATTATTTTACGTCAACTTAAGAAAGAAAAGTCAATCAAACCACATACACAGGAGATAATTTCTTTGTCAGCCAGGTCCTCAATGCATCTACGTTTTCAATCGCGACCATGATCGTCGATTTCTGCTGTAAGTCCGATTGTCAATTTGTCAGTAATCCAATACGCTTTTCGTGAGTATTACTATTACTACTGAATATCACACCGACTCTACTTAAATACTAACACTGAATTAAAGTTAAGATACAAACGGTTAGTTATAAGTCATCAGTATCATTATACGTATTCTAACGATGCCAAACTAAAGCTGCAAATAAAATACAGTATGTAGATCTAAAGCACTTTGTTCCCCATGCTATTTCGTATTTAAGAGACAAAGTCTTGTGTTATTTTGAGAGAATTGAGCAGTACTAACATAAAAATAGTATAAGCCGCATCTAGATCTAAAATAGGGGGAAAGGATGTACGGCCGTGTGGCCGAATGGATAATGCAACCAATACATATACTGCCTTCTATTTAAAAACGGTCCTAGTGAAGAGCCTATTATAGGTTCGAAACTCAGATAGGTAAAAAAGGGCAAAGAATGGTTGTGTGACCAAATAGTAAGCGCAAAAGATGCAGATGTCCTATCGAATAGCTTGGTGGGTAACTGCGTCGCTTTTCAGCCAACTGATTGTAGATTCGCAACTGATCGCTATCTAGTCGAACGTACATGCTGCCGAAATGTTTACGCACGCGACCTAAAATATACCGACAACTGTAACCAAAATGGACAGTCTGAGTGCCGAACCCATTATAGATTCAGAACTTGCGCGTGTAAACGAGAGAAAAAGAACCGAAATGTTCGCACATGACTAATCGTCAAATTACCTTGGCTCCACCGTTTAGTTACCGAAGCTTCCGCAATGTGTTGTGTATTATTAAAACGATTTCCTTTAATTAAGTATAACCTATGAATTCACTGAGTTAAAGGGACATTCGCTACGGTTCTTAATCAGGACATAATTTACCAGTCAGCTACCGGTTTGACTTCCTGATTCTACAACTTTCCAGTTCACAGTTTTTATTTATACTTTTTCAGTTTTTGTTTCTACATTTTCTTTGTTATCAGCAATTACATCAAGTTCCCTTTCAATGTTTAAGTTAAGTTTTACCAATCGCCCAGGAAGAATGACATACACAGACACTTCCGAAAGCAATTTTACTGATATCAAATCAGTAACAGATGTTTCCGATACTGGTGGAATCGGCTAAACAATCTTAACTACTGTTGTAAGACGAAAACAACATTTTATAATAGGATTCTATCTTACCCAAACAGATCTACTAGAGATTGTTTATTACCCCGATTTTCATATTTTGTTTTATTAATACACACAGTTTTAGTAATTGCGTGATAAGCCACGACCAAAGGACGATATGCAACACTTGGGGCTATTAAGCACCAATTTGACAATCACCATTTTGAATATATAAAGATTATATCTATTCTTTTTACATGCAATCTATATAAATATATTAATTGGAGGATCTACCGATAAAACTGATATCAATATTTTTTGTAGCAGCGATTTCTTCGGAGCATTTAGCTTTGTTGTAAAAGAGTTTGTTTTACTCCTGGTAATTGATAAATGTTCTCCTTTCTGGTGGAGAGATGAGATAATAAGGTATATCCTTGCCGAGCAGATGTTTATTTACAATTCGTTGACAAAACACGTAAATAATGAATTCGTCAGCACAATATAAAGAAAATGAACAGCAAATGCACTTTGGCTCCAGCGGAATGACAGTTGGATGACATAACCCCGAAAGGTTAACAAAGTTTCGTAAACACACACACATTCCTACAATGATTAAAACAGGGATGTTCATGCATACCCATTAATGGAATCATAAGACAAAAAGCAAGGTTAAAAACGAACGATTTGAGAAATGTATGTCTTTATGTGTCTTGTATCATATCCATTTTTTAAAGTAAGGTTTAACGGACACGTATATTATTATCCTGATAAAACATGTGTATGAATCGACGTGTAATAATGTAACGAAGGAGAAAAAATACGCTCGACTAAGCTTCTGGAACGGGAGTTATTCTCAATCAGTTCTCACAGGCTGGCCCGGAATGGCCAGATGTGCACAGACACTCACAGATCGACCCGTCCATCACCACCACTGGTCGTCCGCTATTCTCACATCCACCCGTGCATTTGGTGACGTCATATTTGCTCAGGTACTCGTTTAATGCTCTTTCCAAGTTCGCTCGCTTTGTGTTGTCCGGTATTATCGACGAAATTGGACTTAGCTATAGAAATGTTTGAAATTGTAAATGCTGTATGAACATCTTTTAATAATATAGGAAATGATCTAAAATAGTGACTTTAATAAATCCATTTTTAATTAACACTTGTTTCGATAGACCAACATATTGCACTAAAAAGGTTTATGACAAAAAATGTTTTGGGCATAAGTTGGACATTGTTTAATTGCGTCGCAAAACTTAGTTATCACTAAAATCGTTACTGTCCGACCGGTTAGGTCTGGAGGTTTAGTGCGACACCTTTCAACTGAAAGATTGCAGGTTCGAAACTAGTCGCTAGCTAGTTGGTTGTGTCCTTGGGCAAGGCACTTAGCTGACATGGATGAATCAAGTGGTATAATAGGTTTCATAAAATTAAGGTAACGTCTCAATCATACAGAATGCACTGCAATAACTTCGGTAACCCGACGGTGGGCATGATACGGGGCATTCTGCCTTATACCAAGAAAGCGGCTACATTTTCCCACACAGGGTAAATATTTCTAAATAACCGATTCTAAACTCACCGTAAAGTCAATCGCTGCAGGATTTAGTCGGATTGAGTCCAGCCACAGTTGGTATGCGTTCCTGTTTGGAACATTATTGGAGAAGAAGCTTAATGCACCGGCTCGGTGTGACTGTCCTCCGATGACGTTCGATATTGCTTCCTTTGCCGCCAACGTGAAACTCCCTAAAAAGACAAAAACGAAGTAAAATTAAAATGTGTTCTTTCCAGAATTCCTAAAAGAGATTTTAATGAATTGTACACAATATATCAGTCTGTAGACGTAAAAATGCGAACAATGCATAAACCAATTTTAATACAAAAACGGTCTTATTGACTAGTTGAACATGGTTTCGAACTTAGTCCGATAAAAAGACCATGCTTGAACCCATTGAATTAAAGTGTCCTACCAAAATTGAAGAAACGTCTGAATCATACACAACACACTACAATAGCTTTAGTAACCCTGCGTGGGTCCAAGGTTATCTAATCTGACGTATAAAAAAAACGTATTCATATTAAAATGAATAATAAAAATGCCTATGAAAATGAATCTAAAAAAATGAAGTCCTAAAATGTTCGTACCGTTGTGTTTTCTGGATAACAAGTTGGTTGAACATCGGGTTGTTCCACCCTTTCCGCCAAACAGCTTCAGCAACTTGAAAGACGCTTCGGTACTTAAACAATTCTTCTGCTCTTCGTCTGTCAAGCCTGACGGACAAAAATGAAATTTCTGATGGATTTTCACTATATTTTATGACTTTTTAACCTAATTTTTTTGAATTTGCACTATTTTAGAAGATTTAAATGTTTTTAAGATTTGGATTAGGCCTACTTATTATTTTGCCATATTAGAAATTTACAATCTTCTAAGATTTGCACTATTTTAGAATGTATACTTTTTAATTATTTCATTGTTTTTAAATTTTAGTATCACAATTGCACACCTGATTGACGCAAGTCAGCTTTCGAGAACCGGTAGATGTATTCGTATCTTCCTCCCAGCACTCCGGAGGAGTAGAAATGAGTCCCGTAATCGGCGATGATTTCCGAATACTTCGCGGGGTCGTAGGTACTGGGGAGATCCTGTATCCGCCGTCGGAGTAAGGGCGATAACATCAGCGATCTTCGCATGGTTCTGTGCACGAACATTTGTTTGGTGAATTTTCTCTCTGGCAAAGCTTCAAACTCGTAATCGGCTTGTCATTTTGTACGTCATTAAACATCATGTTTTGTGTTTTAACAACCCATTATGAGCTCGTCTTTGGCCACGAGTTATTTTACATAAACCCTTTATCTCACAAAGACAACTCGCACTTCGAAACTTTCCTTCAGTTTTACCACAACTTAAGAAAATCCACTTGGTTTAGGCATGTCCGCCAAGTGCTTGTCCGTAGACACAACAGTTCAATGTTTAATTAGCGGTCAGTAAGAACCGCGAAAAGGATGCTGAGAATACAACCAAAGCGTTCCTAATATACACCACGCAAATGTCACCTAGAAAAGAGATCCGATAATACCAACAGCTTACCGGAACCTTGACAGCACGATGTCACTGAACACCCGGAAATACTTCACGTCACTTGACGTGCCTCGGTCGAGGATACGAAGAACTTTGCTGTTCCGTGTTTTGGTCGCCCCTCCGCTCAAACTGAATATGTCGCCGACTGCGGGAAATAAAACAAACTTACTTATGAGTAAAATAACACAAAATACACGAAATAACAATGTACATGATTAAAACATAAAGAAAATCGATGTACATTTAATATTTTTATTATTTAATGACGTATTGCAAAAATTGTTCGTTTTGCCGCCTTCCCCGTCCCTTTGTTGAGATTTGTTTCATTTGCTGTAAAACTGAACTAAAACTGGATTACTAATTAATTTATTTGGTTCAGATGACTTGTGCTTGGTTAGACAACCACTGGTTTTAATTTCGGCTAACGGGTTAACCTATACTGAGCTAATAGGCCGCACTTGATTTGAATAATTACTTCCTGTGGATTGACGGATGCTTCCTTTTTACAGTAACATTCCTGTATGAAGTACACGGAGTACTTACACGAAAATGAAGAAGAAGCTTCCAGCTTTCTTTCCATGTTCCCTCTTTCCGACTCGTAAAAGCTTTTGGAGCTTTCGTACGAAACGGATGTAAAGGTGGTGCTAGCATGGGTCTGCGTAAAACAAGAAATACAAACATAGCAAACGGGTGTACCTATAATGTAAAAAGCAAAGTATACATAGAAGACATCAGTTGGTCAATACAAGCTGTTGATTACAGAATTATTTTATAGGGATATACCGTTCGAGCACGCGCTACGTTAAGTAGAGCATTGTTATAGAGAAGTCTATATATATCGGTCGCGGTAACCAATTAGACACACAATACAACTGCTTTTAACCAGCACAATCGGCTCGTTACTTAGATTGGGCTCGAAATTTTTATATAAAGTGGTCCGGTTAAAGATTCGATAACTCTACTATTTACAACGCAAATGTAGAATATATATACGCAGAACGTCAGTATCAACATAAACACGCGGACTCAGAGCTGTAGTAAAAGTGCATAGGATGTTTACTACCTGAAACCTAAATGATTGAATGTTAGCTGGTCTCCTGAATACTTGGTTATGTTCTCCGCTTCTTACTCGGCTGCATCGACCGCCATATTGCCGGTTGTCCAGCACCGTACCAATCTCCTCTCCCAGCGTGATGTCATAACTGTTTGTGAGGAGAGTTTTTAGTAAGCAAGTGTCGAGAAAAATAGATATATATTCCGGCTAGTATGCTAGAATAATCAATCTAGCGGTTAAGGCGATCAAACTACGGACTTAGATTACTAAGAGCAAAAAGGTGTTCAATGGTTAACGCAGCCGGTACATATATCGGACTCATATGCAAAACCGGACCTAGTGACGAGCCCATCACGGGTATCAAAACCCCGCACTGGATTGTGCAGGTAACAGACAGTCTAAAGGTTAAAAGAACCCCTGATTCGAAACTGGACGCTAACTAGTCGTTTGTATCCTTGGGCAATGCACGAAAATTGCCTGAAACTTAAAAATGATGGGTTCTACCAAATTAAAGAAACGTCATATTCTTTCACAATACAGTACAATAGGTATACCGGCAGTGGGCGCGAGGTAATCTGACGATTGCCTGTGTGTTAACGCCCGTCGCGTTTTATACCATTCACGGGAATAAAATTGAATATCCTAGTACATCTTACCTTGCACCGGCGATATCAATATACGGGATGTCGGTCACGTCATCGTTGCCGCACGCCTTGCGCACAGCGGCCGGGCAGTCACCCTCGTCAGAATAATCGGTACAATCATCATCTCCATTACAACGAAGGTGTTTACGGATGCACGTCAAGCCTATATATGATCGGACAAATTTATATATTTGGTAAAGAATATTCTGCGAATTGCACGGCTAATCGTCAGGCTAGCTTATGTCAACTGCCCGTAGGTGTGTTAGCGGAAACATTCAGATGCTCTAAATAAGATATAAAATTACTTAAGTATGTCTTTGCTGTACTCTTTGCGTTATGACACATTTTATTGTCAAATAACCTCTTGTGCAAAGCCATGTTAAGGGGGTATTGCGATGCGTAAATAGAACGGAGAAAAACAGTTTTTCTTTGTCTGATTTTAGGTTCAAGCAACTTTTTAAGTTTTCGTTACGGGCTCAGTAGAATCGTCACTTTTCCATCCAATTATTCAATAGTGTAAATAAAAATCTGTTAGATTTCTATGGCCTCAGAGCGATCGTTAATTTGCTCGATTAGTTACCGCGATAGTCTTATTAGTACACAACATACACAAAGATCATATTGCAATGCAAAATTGAAGTTGAAACAGCAATATGCTATGGCTATAAAGCTTACCGTCGTTGCAGGAATATTGGCTTGTCGGGCATTCAACCATCTCCGGACATTCTTCAGTGTTGCCAGTTGGTGTGCATGTGAAATCAGTGTTGACAGAGGAGCCTGAACACTGATCGCCACCGAACATCGCAGCTGTTGTGACAGATCGCGTCCGACTCTATTGGAGAAATAGAAGATGATGTATGTTACGCAACATTGTACCTTCAAAAAATGCTGACGTCCTTATATGCTAAGAATTCTATCTCTATACTATGGTTGATAAATGGATCTAACTTGAAATGTGGTTAGAATGCAAAATGGATCTATGGCAGATCAGAATGCAAAATAAATATATGGCACCCTTATCACTAAGAAACACACAACGGTGTGCTAGGAATGAACGGTCATGTTGCCAAACGATCAACTCCAATTTAAATATTTTTTACGTAAAAAAACACTCGTAGTAAGCAGCCCATCTAGGTTCGAAACTTAAAAACTCCCGTTTAAAAATTTGCCAGGGTACAAAGCATGAGCGTAGATCTCGCCTTAATACGCTTTGATGATCGACGTCCTTATGCTAAGAATAAATTCTGGTTAAAAATTCTTCCCGGTTAAAATTCCTAAAAATTCCCGTTTAAAAATTGGCAAGGGTAAAGCGTGTGTTAAAATCTCGCCCTAATGCAACTATGATGGTGTAAATATGGGGACCGGGTGTTAAGTAACAACAACAAAGCTCACCCGTCCTCCTGGGTAGCATGATGTGCACGACGACCAGTTGCCCCATTCTCCCCAGCTGCAGTGTATAGGACATCTATGTTGGTTGCAAGCTCTCGACTGACTCAGCGCCCCGCAGCCTGAACCACCGTTCGCAGGATGCCTAGTTATTCGTCGTGATCTGGTCTGTGTCCCCGATCCACAGCTTACAGTGCACGAGACCCAACCAGTCCAAGCCGTCGCCTGTCAACAGTACGATAAATTAAAAAAATTTAACACAGAAATAAAAAGTTGGGTTGTGTGGCCGAATTGATGAAACGACCGATACATATAATAATCTTACACAAAACAACGGCCCTGGCAAAGTGTCCAAGGGTTTGAAACTGAGCCCGGTGGAACAAATATTCATCGACACAACAGTATAGGGCATAGGCAATGGGTTGTTTTTAACCCACCACCTTTTATAATTATACAGAATATCTAGTGAATTCGCCAAGTTACAACCATATTGAAAGCTTTGCTGGTAAAATTCCATATTCAACGTAAAAGTCCAGACGACTTACCGCGCAGTTGATACGAGGAGGGGGTGCTCTTCTTCGGCGCCTTCGCCAGGCTGAGGTTGCGACAACGCATAAAGCGATAACCAGAAACGAGGTAAGAAATCTCATTTTGCTATCTTTGGTATTTTTGAAAATGTAAAGTTCGGTAGTGATGCGTTCTTTTATAGAGCGGCTTCGCGAGTTTTCTTTTTCCGGCTGAATCATACCAAGCGATCAATCAAAACTGATGTTTTCTTAGTCCCTAAACAACTGTTAAGGTTGTTTGTGCAGACACTGGAGTCGAGTTGCATCTTACGTGACCGAAACACTGTACGATTTCCTGCGTAAATTCCAAAGAAGCTTGCAAATCCCGAAATTAATGACTCGCTGTTTTCGATCCTTAAAACAAATAGTGTAACCCGAAGATCGCACGACGCGCGACGTTAAACCCAAGCGGAAACTGAAAGTTTTCAGCGATCGATCAATTTCGTTTAGTCTTCCGTCACTTGTTTACGTGTAAATTGAAACAGTGGTGGTAAACAAGACTCAGGAACGCATGGCAGTTATGCGAGCTGTTTCTACTTGGGCTTTAAGAATCAAAAAATGGCGGCGTGGAACAATGTATTTGGACGGGCTCCCTGGCAGACAGATACCAAATTTGGTCTTCTTAATGCAAAACTGGTATATTATTTTATTCCGGTGAACGAATTGAACAAAACGAATGCAATCTTAAGATTACTAGATGGTAACCGTCGGGTTACCGGAAATATATCAGTTTGTTGTATATGAATAAATATTAAGATCGCTTTACAAACAACTACCGTAATGTGATGAACAAATCAGATTGTTTCGAAAAACAATTTGTAACCAGGGCAGTTTATTAATTTTACCTGCTTTTGTGCTTACAAATTTTACTGGGGTAAGTCAATAACACGGTGGGCAATCAGACAAACATACCTGATTGTTTTAAAAGTCCATTTGTAATTACACATTTTATTAGGAAAAGTCAACAAACTAGAGACCAGTCTATAGACATTCTAAGGCAGGGGTGCTCATTAAGTCGATCGCGATCTACCGGTTGATCGCGAAGGTGGTACTGGTCGATCGCGGCGTGACATTAAAAAATTATCATTCTAGCTTAAATGCCGTCACTTGATTGATATACAGGGCAGCCATTCAGATGACAACTGAATGTTGCCGTTCGGGTGACCAATCAAATCAAACAACGGCTCTAAGTACAGCAAAACTTGCCGAAAGCGCCGCTGTTTCGCCTTTGCATTTTTGTAGTGGGTAGATCATTTTGACTCGGTCATTTTAAAAGTAGCTCGCATGCTGAAAAAGTGTGAGCACCCCTGTTCTAAGGAATATTATACAATAGTATCTTTCATCCGTCAAATTGCAAATTTTGTGACGACACAATGGTTAAGGTAGTTTTTTTATTTGCTTGCTAAGCTACAATGCCATAGCACTCTATAGAAAATGTAATGGCGTAAAACGAGCAGGAAGATATTACTTTCGACGATTGAAAATCACTATAGGTCAGAGCGTTGACTTTCTACCAAACAGAATTGTATGGTCGAAACCAGCGGCTAGCTAGTTGTTTTTGTTCTTAAACAGAGGAATCTTGCTAGTGGTTTTAAAGGTGTTAACCCTTCGTTTTCACCAGTTCGAATTTCCTGGTCGGCGATTATTAAAACATCGAACATACGAACTATGTGCTGTGACAACTGTACAAGAAACTCTGCTGGAACTAGGAATATATATTTTAACGGACAATTTCGCCTCCATGATAGGGCTGGTCATTAAGTTCGTTTTTTTATATATGGAATCGTATATGATCGTTCTTTAACTTCTGATTTAGTAGTGCTTGTCAATACACCACACACGCTACAGGACTAGGATTAGTCGTTGGTTTGTGTCACCGCTGTTTGTTATCTTGGTTAATTAGACCTGCTTTGCCTTAATTGCACGGTATTCCGGTAGTTTAATCAATAAGGACAATTTTTGGAACCCAAACCAGCTACTGGTTATACAGTTGTTCTTGGACAAGTCAATTAGCAGAAATCGCCTGAACCCAGTAGATTAATGGCTTGTACTAAAGCTGGAGGTGTGGATTAAGTGTATAAATTCACAAATGTACATTCCACACAATCCACAGTCATAATTTACACGTTCCGGGCGCAAGGTAATCTGATTACCCGTGTGATAACGCCCCTTAGTATTCGCGATTGAATAACCTATTTTATAATCTATTCGGGCTAAGCGACATAAAACAAGGTTTTCCAGTAATTTGTTTAATTGCACATAACACTTTGAAGCCAATATAGTACCGCTAATAGGTAGAAAACTAAAACTTGAAATAAAAAGGCCTGGGTTCTTAAAAGATCAAATACTTTATACATAAACAAAACGACAAGTAAAACGCAACACTTGGTAACAAAAATTCCAGCACAAAAAAAAGGAAAAAACACCCTAAATTGTAGTTTGTCACTGGCAAGGTGATACTCATTTTAGAAACAGCGCTGGTGGCACACAACTTTGGGGGGAACTAAAAGGAGTAAACGAGGCAAGGAGAGAAACTACACACTAAATGACTACAATAAACATTGTTTTAATATCAGAGAGAAAGGGTCAGTTCTTGGGTTGAGAATACTATTTAGGAGGGGGTTAGAATTGTTTGGATAGTTTTAGTGAGTAGTTTTCCTTCTTTCAGTGTTGCCTCACTATTTCAAGAGAAATTAGTTCGATTTTCACCTTAAAAGTAAAACTATCATGGAGTATGCAATAATGCTGTTACTACAAAGATGACAAATGTCGTGTAAAAATACAAAAAAAAAACAGTTGTATCAACGTGTAAACAGTACGTATTGGAATGAAATAGTTGCACTGGTAGTGTGACACTAACAAACTTTTGTATTAGCAGCAAAACATTATGGCATTAATTCCCAATGCCATTGTGCACCACGTATACATCAGTGAGCAGGCCTATAATGCGTTTATCTACAGCTTTTATAACTAAAATGGAAAGTTCAGGACACCATACATTCTGCTGCTAATAATACAAGAAATAGTTCGGTAATTTTTTAAGTGTCTCGTTTATGTTATTTCAATTGTCCCTTTTATCATTAAGTATAGTTGCTTTGCCGTTGTAATAAAACGCAACTAATTGTTACCTTATAAGAATATTCGCATGAAAATAAACTCACAAGAGTGTTCCAAGACACTCAAGTTCTAAACACCGCTAGTCATCACCACAAGCTTTCGCTACACAAGATTCAACCCACAGGGTTTTAACACACGAGTTTCAACCCACAAAATTTCAACCCAAACAAGATTAAACCCACACAAGATTAAACCCACACAAGATTAAACGCACACAAGTTTAAACCAACACAAGTTTAAACCCACACAAGGTTTAACCCACACAAGGTTTAACACACAAAAGGTTTAACCCACACAAGGTTTAACCCACACAAGGTTTAGCCCACACAAGGTTTAACCCTCATAAGTTTTAACCAAGAATAGTTTTAACCCATAGCCTACATGTTTCAACAACACGACATCATCAGCCCACACGAGTGTTTTAACCCACACAATTTTAACCCTACACAACTTTTAACCCTCAAGTACTTTAAACCACACTTAATTCAAACCACAAAAGTTTCAAGCCACAAGCCAACTTTGAACACACAAGTTTTAAACATGTTGTAGGGGATTAAATCGCTATTAAACACAAGATGTATAATCAAAGAACATGGAAAAATCACAACGTTGACCTAAGATATTACGATCATAGAGTGAGTAAGTCTGGCAAGATGATGGTAAAACCAATCTAATGTGTAATGCTTCGATTCAGTCGGTATAGTAAATGGTTGGAAAGTAAAAACAAAATACATGTTACTGAAGGCGTATTTTGTAACATGCACTGAATAGATTTTCCACAAATTGTTGGAAAATTGAGTTTATATTACCTCATGTACTATACCGGGGTTGATATTGGCAAATAATTTTGTTACTGAAAAAAAACTGTCAAAAATGTTGCGTACTAACATATTCTTTAAAAAATTAAAACTTTTCTTGTAAATCAAAAAAAAGGAAAAGCGGATTTAATATAAAAAAATGAGACATCGAAGTAACTATTCCCATATCTCTTTATAAAAAGGCTTTCCTAAGCTCACCAAGAAGCCAATAAAAAGTTACATTACAATAATATTGAGGGCCCACAGTTGCACACTGGGACCAAGAATGTCGGCTAGAAAGGCGGCTAATTCTACGTCAGAGTGACTCTACTGATTCGGAAGAAATTGGGTTGAGATTAAACAGTTATAATGCACCTTTGTTCAGTTAGCGTCATCTAGCGCTAGTTTTGCAGACGGTACAAATTTGAGGACGGCGTCGATTGTTTGTTTGAACTCATCACGCACACGCCCGAACGCCATCACGTTTTCCGGTTCCGACTTCATCCAGAATTTGTCGAATTCAAACATCAGGTAACCTATACAAATCAAGTAGGAAGTTGTTGTTAAAGCAAGAATGCGAATTTGATTTTAATATTCCTTTTAATGTAGTATCCTAGTCATGTGATTTATTTTAGAACTTATCAAATTCAAATGTCAGGTAACCTATTTGAAGCACAGGTATAAACTTGTTATGTCGAAGATAATAAATTAAATCTTATTTATGTTATCAGTGTTGTAATGACATTTTTTTAACTGGGGTAAGTTTTGAACCCACGTTTTTGCATACATATCGGTCACATTATACATTCGGCCACATATAGTGTTGTATTATCATTATAACAGGGTATTTATTGTTTAGTGTTAATTTTTATATTAGGCTTAGTTACAAAATCATGATAAATCCATCTAGTCCGTTTTCAATGTAATTTCTGAATTCTGTATATGAATTGGCCGTTCTGAGGTTTTATAAACAGATTTTCTGATGTGATCTAGTGTGTATTTATTTTTTGTAATTTAATACTGGGGATAAAAAATAAATTTTAGGTTTTAAAGTTGTTGTTTTGCAAACTATGTGATTTGGGCAATGAGATTAATGCAAAAAAATTCAATCAACGCAAAAATATACAACTGCAGACAGAGAAACTGCGTAAAATAATAGCACAATTTAAATTTGCCGATTCGGGGAAAAAGATAAAGTGTCTAAAGTCCCAAGTGTAATATAACATATTGACCATTGACATAACACTACAGTAGAAATGCTTAAACCAGCGGTTCCCAAACTGGGCGCCGCGGCGCCCTGGGGAGCCGCGAGACTTTTCCAGGGGCGCCGCGAAAGCATGCGGAAGGTGCTGCATTTATTGTTTTTCTTAAAAAAACAGTACATGTGTATTACACCAATAAAACTTTAATTGGAGATGTTTGAGTCTGGTGTGCAGCCCCACACACTGACATACAGTATTCGTTTTACTTGTTAAAAATCCATTGTTCGGTGTTATCTGCCACTATTTGCTGACTAACAGGGCATTGTTTTCGAATAATGGTTTGTCAAATAACTGCTTTGCATTTATTTTGTCACTTTAGTAGTTTAGTGAATAGTTTTAAAGAGTTTGAATGGTTATCCAAATGCATGCTATAGTCTGGATATACAATACATGCAGTTTGAAAATTTTGGCTTTATGAGGGAGCCGCAAGGTTTAATAAGTTTACAAAAGGCGCCGCCAACAAAAAAGTTTGGGAACCGCTGGCTTAAACAATCCAAGACAGAATCACACAAATAAATTATGAATGTTTGTATATAGATCACAGACAGAGAAACTGTGCTGTATGCCGATAAATAGCTTGGCATATTTAAACAGAACCATACTGAGTGTAACTATGCATAATTCATACTTTACCAAAACAAATTTGCATTTAATTGGAACTGTGCATCTGTTGTTATGCAAAGAAGATTTCAATGGTAGTTATGTTGGTCGGATAATAGAATTGTTTTTAACCATGGAGTTAAAAACATGTTTGTTTAATTATGGAGTAGAAAACAACAAATATAACATGAATAATTAGCTCATTTGATTTGGCCGCCAGATGAAAGGTTGTGGGATTAAAACCAGGTGCTGGCTAGTTCGTTGTGTCTTTGGGAAATATACTTAGTGGGTTGTTGTTTCAACCTGACGGTTTAATAGGCTGAGCTAAATAAGTTAGCAGCTGGTTTCTATCTCACCACCCCTCGGCTCACAATCTGATCCGAAACGAAAAAGTAAACTGGGAAATAAAATAGAATAAGAATGGCAAAAAGAATAGTCTTTAAAACTTTAAAGAAAATTTGATAAAAACACAAATCTAGCGCAAAAAATACTTTTTAAAAGCAAAAATGTGGCCACTTACAGAAAACCTCGTTAAAATCATCTAAAGATGGTCTACCACACACAGTGTTAAAGAAATGGGTGCGCAGCAGCCCATCTGACATCAATTCATATGCCATGCTGGTTAAGTTGATGCCCACAATTGCATAAGAATAGCTGAAGAAAAGTTCGGTTAATTTTTCGTTTTTCGATATTTACTGTCAAACCCTCATTTTTGATAAAAACTACACAAGATAGGCCTATTCTGGATAGGAAAAGTTTTTTTGATTTTAAACAAAAAAAGTTAATATATTTCTTATAATAAAATATAATACATAAACCAATAATTAAAATATGTATTTTTAAGTTACACCTCAGTTCTAAATACAATATCTCTAATTGAAATACTATCTCCTGTTTAATGTTCTACTGTCCATAAAAACTTATTTATTAATTTTTTTCTTAACTTCTTACCATTACAAAATTAAAAACATTGCCAAAAGAGCTAGCATTAGCAAAATACTTTTCTAGTTTTATCCCAGTCTTTATAAAAATAAATTCTATTTTACGATTACAAAAAAAATCAAATATTTTTTAAAAATTCGATTCACAATATTATACAAATTGCAAATTTAAAAAAATAAAATCTAGAAATATTTAAAATTCTACTTAAAACCTAAAATCCATATATGCACCCCATATCCCATCTATTCCAATCTCTAACTTTGATAATAAGCTTTTCTTCACATCTGGCAAAGTGGCAACACAACAAGCTTATGCATTAACGGTTTGCTGGGACTTACCCATATTGTGGGTGGTGTGAATGTAAAAGTGTTTTCCGAGCAAGATCATTGTGAACCTCAGCGTAATACAGAAGATTCTTTAACCCAAGTAATCCCATTCCACGGAAGTCAGTCTTCGGGTCAGTGCCCTGAGGGTTGGGGGTTATTTAGGGGTAATGCAGTAATAAACGTATTTTCAGGTACAATAATTCATAGGTACTAAATAAACATAAAATTATTCTTAGGGGTTATGGAGGTAAAAGAATAAAGTTATTCCTAGGTGTACACTGTGGATATGGATGCACTTAAAAATAAAATTCAAGATCGCGATTTCATTCAAAAACAAAACACAATACAAAAAGTTAAGTTTTGTTATTTATGCCATTATTGTTCTTTTGTTTATATATATTACAACAAAAAGCCCAATAATTATGACAAATTTTCATTGAGAATTGCACATTTTGTTTGTTTTTTGTTGCATATATGTGTCATATTAGTCATATTCGGTCAATTAGTAATGATGCGAGTAAAAATATATGACCAATTATATTAATTATGAGTCATAGTTGTTTTTTGTAACAAGCATTTCATCAAAAAATGGTTGTCCAATAAAAAAATTCAATGATGAAAAGTTTCAATTTGCTTCGACCCTTTGTTTGAATTTAGGAGGGAATTTGTCCCTCAATTAAAATTACAAAACACGAATTGTTTTTCAGAATATTGTATGTATAAAACATATTTTTTTAAAAACTGAACGAATGTACCAATTATATAGAATAAATTGTAATAGCTAAGCCAGTGGACAGTGGACGGCCATTTATCAAACGTTACTCTAAATACAATCATTAAGGTGGATTTCCTTAAGTCCAGGATACAAATGACACCCATCCATATATTACACTGATTTGCAGGAACTGCAGCACGCATGCATACAATCAAACATAATATCAGTCCTAACTTTGATTAACAAGATACAGGATGGTCAACCTTCTACAGGAATTTAAATGCAGGAAAATCAACCCATTCTGACAAATAAGCTTGGTGTGTAACCTTTTAGCGTAAGAGTTATAGATTTAAAACTGGTTGCTAGCTTGTCAGTTGTACCTTGGGTTTACAAGGCACTTAGCAGACATTGCCTGAACCTACGGAATGATGGTTTCTATTAAATTGATAGAAAGTCTTAATCATACACAACACACTGCAATCAATAGCTATAGTAACTTGACAGTGGGCGCAAGGTAATCTCATTAGGCTATTGAATGTGTGTTAATGCCCTTAGTATTTTCCCTTTACAGGGATATATATAAATATCCTATCCAACCTGAAATCCAATTTCAGACCATTGTGTTGATATCCTCTCCTTCAATGCATTATCTGGTTGTAGAAGGTTCCATAACTAGGTGGAAAAAGAAATGTTATGAGTTCCAATTCTTAACCACTTACATTACTTTGGAATAAGATCTGAACAGCATAGCTAGTTTAGCACAACTGTAAATATCAAATCGATATTTACCTTAATACTAATACTAGAAACATATTGGTATTGATACATTGCATATCACAAAATATACAAAAAAGTTTTTTTTTTAAATATTTATTAAAATGTGGTGGTTAAAAATGAGCGACTGACTAGTCTGATATATCCTTGTGCAAAACACTTAAGGGACCTTGTCCGAATCTTAATGAATCAGTTTGTTTGAAAAAAAAACGGGGGGGGGGTAATATTTTCATCATAATATACAATATCTGTACTTTCCGTTACCCCAACTGTAGGCACCACAATATCAAGAATACATGTTAATAAATATAAGAATCAAATCCAGTGCTGAAAAGATAATACCATTGTTAACTGTGCTAAGCGTACACTTAACAACCACAAAAAGGTCATTTAATTACATAATTTTAAAAATGTCAATAAAATGACTGATAAAAGCCTTGCAACAGGTAAATCTAAAATAACTTAAAAAAACCACACATTTTGTTATAAGCAAAAACTTTTGTTTGTGGCATTTTCACAATAGAAGACCTTGTTTTGGGATACTTGTTGGGTCAACATGGATCAAATGATGTGCTATGCTAACAACTTTTACCAGCACTGATCTAGGAATGAACATTCCAGAATCACTATTTAGACTAAATTCAAATAAGAAATTCCTTTGTTAAAAAATGATATATATTTTAACAACATAAACTTTCTATATATGATTTTAATTTATTAGAAAAAGTGGCAAATTATGATGATGATTATAATTAAAACTTACTTTCATTTTATTAATCATTTTTCTCTTGATTAATTTTCTTAATTAAATTAGTTTGAAAACACATTTTTTGGTTGCTCTTCAAAGCTATATCAGAGCTATTCAAAATTAATGATTCTAGAATTATTCTTTGGATGGGGACAACCCTACACTGATCCTAGCCAATATATTTGCTACAACAACAACAAAGTTTTACTTTCAGAAGCATCGCTTCATGTTCACCATTGAGGGAATCAAATCGTTCGCTTCTTAATTCTTCGACGACGCAAAATAAACTTTCGTATCCATGGATTTGCTCAAGAC
>CH002355.1:570168-585078 GCA_000149265.1 Ciona savignyi
GTTTTGTGCCGCACATCATGAGTAGGGTACATGGTATCACGGACATCAAAATCGCTTTTTCGTGGACATGCCAACCGAACATAAACGAGGTAAGCGAACAAAGAACGATACTACGCAAAAACTGATTGAAAGAAGATTTTTTTGATAGTGACGGTTTAAACCAAATGTGCAGAAGCAATGGCACCATTGCCAGAATTGTCACAACAAATGTAAATCCTGGCAGTATGGTGGGTAGAACTACATGCTCTACGTTTTGCACCAACCCACTTGTAGTTGAACTCGTGCCGTTTGATTTTAAAATATTAAGCTTTTTACCAGCTATTTGAAATGCTATGTCACCTGCGTTGTACAGGGCCCAAAAATTTGGAGCCCAGTAGGCATGAGTTAATCCTCGTTTAAATGGAAAAAGCCTTGAAATTACTTGATTGATATCAATTAAAAATGGTCCATATGATAATGCAAATATAGAAAGAACAATTACTGCAAGTGTGATCAGGTTTTTTATCTTTAAAGTCAGCAAAGCAGAAATCCCTCCTTTTGTTCTATCAGTGCAAAAATTTCGTAACATAAAAATACCGTAAACAGGAGCCATGTAGAAAAATATGTGCTTGAAGTTTAGTAAAACTGCAAACCATGCAGCTGACCAAAGATAACTACCACTCGATAAATTTGCAAATGAAAGAAACAACAAACCGAACAAAAATCCATTATATTGAAAATGAATATGGTCCACAATGATTAATCCACAGTTAAATATGGCAAGGATTAAAAACACAGCTGATTTTAAGCTAGCAGATTTTTCTTCTGATTCTTTCGCCGAATTTCTCCATATCTTAGCACATCTGTAGCAGGCATATATAAACACAGCATCGGTTAACATGACACTACATCGCTGGAACCACAAGGTCTGGTAACTTTTATAACTCTCCTTTGACACTTTGACCATCCTTGGGTCAAATAAAACAGCAATTTGAGACAAACAGAACTCGAACCAAGCAAAAAAAGGTGGATAGTCTAGCGTCATTTCGGATGTGCTTTCAAAATACCAATCCTTGTATGGCAGTGAGTGGGTTATTGCAAGCCAGTTGCGGTGAACTTCAAAATCAGTTGATGTGTACGCAGGCACCAAAAGTAGTTTGAACACAGTCACGATGCCAGCACACACGGTGGCACATAATTCTAAGTTAATTTCGTTCGCCATCTGTAAAATGCCGTAATAAATGGTTGCTAAAAATAAGTATTGTAATTCATTTTCTATACTTTCCAATTATGCTAAACAACGGTAGAACTAGATGTTATATGCAGACCGTATTAAAAAATATTAAAAAATAATAAAGCCAAACATAGAAGCAATATGTTGTTAATTCTAAGTGAGACTATCTGTAATTCAAATGTTACTTTTAACCCGTAATTGTAATCACTTAACATTACTATTCTTTTATTTTTTACAGGTGCCAATATCAACAGAAAAATATGCACATATCATGCCTGAGCCTGATGCATTAAAAAATTGATTAAATTTTATTATAAATGCCTTCTAACTCACTGTTTGATTACTTTCTTATTTGTTTAAACATTATTTTAAAAATACGCAGTCACGTCATGCAGAGCGCAAAGCTTGTAAGTTGTGTTACACAGTTTCTGGATATCTGTGGCACAAAACTATCAACTTTAATTCACTATCATCCACAACTTTATTATTATGTTTGCGATTGCGTCGCTACTTACTTTGACCAGAGGTTTTTGTGTATGTCAAATTTGATGACGTACACAGATTTGTTAAACAAGTTTTCTAACGTTACTTTTGTAACGTAAATCAAGTAACGTAATATGCAAATAGTAATAATAAACTATACCTAAAAGGGATCTAAAATTAAAAATTTGTAAAATGCTACTGAGTATAGAAACTAGTATCTCGTTATACGGAAGAATACACAGAAGCCTCGGTTTAATTAAACAATTACCGACCACTAGGTTTATAGATTTAAAGGATGCCTTAGCCCTTAAGTGCAAAATGACAGATGTTGGTAAATCTGTCGATTTGTCGTCTTCGGAATCTGGCAGTGAAGATACAGAATGTGAAATAAAGAGTAATTATGGATGTAACCATTATAAAAGACGATGCCTCTTTGTAAGCCCGTGTTGTGGCAAAATCTACCCGTGCCGCCTCTGCCACGACGAAGAAATAACGTCACACAGTCTCGATCGTCACGCCGTTCGAGAAATCGTATGTTCGGAGTGTAAAGAAAGGCAACTCGTTTCAAAAAAGTAAGTGTAGAAATAAAAAATATATGTGGAAACGTTGTAAAGTGTGGGTTTTTTTTTTATTACAGGATTGCATGGAGGGTTAGGATTACAATTAGGGTTAAGGTTAGGGTTTCAATCGCTCGATTCAGGGTACTCTAAATACTATAGGATCGCTTGGAGCGCTTAGATTGCTATGAAAAGTAATTCTAACCCTGTCCCAAACGCAAAACTCAACTCCAGAACTAACTTTAACCCCAACCCTAACATTAACATCATAATCTTTATGTGAGCGAAGTTTTCTCCAAGGCTTTTGTAATTACGAAGTATAGTAAGCGATGCAAGCGCTTTAAGCGATCTTGTATCCAAGCGCTCCATGCGATCGAACAGACTGAACCTCTTACAACTGAACCCCTACAACTGAACCCCTTACAACTGAACCCCTTACAACTGAACCCCCTTACAACTGAACCCCTTACAACTGAACCCCTACAACTGAACCCCTTACAACTAAACCCCTTACAACTGAACACCTACAACTGAATCCCTACAACTAAACCCCTACAACTAAACCCCTTTTAACTAAACCCCTTTTAACTGAACCCCTTTTAACTGAACCCCTTTACAATTAAACCCCCTTCAAGTGAACCCCTTTACAACTGAAGCCCTTTAAACTGAACCCCTACAACTAAACCCCTTACAACTGAACCCCTACAACTGAACCCTTTTTAACTGAACCCCTTTTAACTAAACCCCTTTTAACTCTTTCACTCCCGGCCAAATGCATCAATTTAAACATGCTGTCCCGCAGTGTTTTTTACAATTTTTGGTCATTTTCAAATTAGCACAGTTTTTCACAAATTTATGCTATGATTTAATATTTAGTATGGTTGGAAAGATAATTTGTCCCTCTTTTAAACAAACCGCACACCTAGAATCTACCTCTAATAAAAAATATATTATGTAAACATTAGTGAACACCACTTTTTATGTAAAGAAAATTCTGCTCGACTTTGAAAATTTTGAGGTGCACTGACAAACGAAATACTCACTAATTATTGGTATGCCCAAATGATATGAAAATTGGAATGTAGATTGTCTAATAGTTTTTTGTACTCAGGAAAATTTGAACTGTATTTGTATCTTCAGTAGTTTTTTTACTATTCCTAATTGAAATTTCCCGTTATTCTAACTATATTATGAAAAATTGAACCAAAACGCATTGAAGTTTTTAGTTTTGTAGAACTAAAATAGTAAAAAGTATAAAAAAAGAACAGTGAAGGAAGTGTAAAAAGGGCATACAAAACCAAACAAATACAAATACTATATCCAATATTCTTCAAAGCAGGGCACACCGAACTAGCTAGTCTCGCCGCCTTTTTCTTTATCGTGCGCTCAGCAGGCCCAGCTGGATTCATGCTTTGGTGAACACGAAGCATAACCGCCTGCTGCGAAAACGTCACCAACGCTCTCCTTTTTATCTCAACGGCACGAAATTCACAGAGAATGTAAAGAAAGACTTGCTTGACAAAAAGAGCTTCTCCGCAAGTTAACGCGACTCCTATTGGCTGAGTTAGTCACTTGTAAATTCGTGTAAAATCGATAGAAATAAGAGGCGAAGCCTTGAAAAAGAAAGGCTATCACCTCTCGCATTTTTAATATTTCTCCACGAAAATTACAGAGAATAAAATATAGGGTTTCCTTGATCGAATGAGCCATAGCTGAAGTCTCTATCATTACGCATTGCGGAGAAATCGTTTTTTAGATTTGCACCCATTTATGTGCAACGCGGGATACCATGTTTTCCCACCAACTCGCGATATATGGCGAGTTGGGACGGAAAGAGTTAACTGAACCCCTTTTAACTGAACCCCTTACAACTGAACCCCTACAACTAAACCCCTACAACTAAACCCCTACAACTAAACCCCTACAACTAAACCCCTACAACTAAACCCCTACAACTAAACCCCTTACAACTAAACCCCTTACAACTGAACCCCTTACAACTGAACCCCTTACAACTGAACCCCTTTCAACTGAACCCCTACAACTAAACCCCTTTTAACTGAACCCCTTTACAATTAAACCCTTTTAACTGAACCGCTTTACAATTAAACCCCTTTCAAGTGAACCCCTTTACAACTGAACCCCTTTCAACTGAACCCCTTTCAACTGAACCCCTACAACTAAACCCCTTACATCCGAACCCCTACAACTGAACCCCTTACAACCGAACCCCTTACAACTGAACCCCTTACAACTGAACCCCTTACAACTGAACCGCTTTCAACTGAACCCCTTTAAACGGAACCACTTTCAACTGAATCCCTTTCAACTGAGCCCCTTTTAACTGAACCCCTTTCAACTGAACCCCTTTCAACTGAACCCCTTTCAACTGAACCCCTTTCAACTGAACCCCTTACAACTGAACCCCTTACAACTGAACCCCTTACAACTGAACCCCTTTTAACTGAACCCCTTTCAACTGAACCCCTTTCAACTGAACCCCTTTCAACTGAACCGCTTACAACTCAATGCACAAGAGTAATACTATATTATTTACCGGTACTAGTCTTGGCCTGTCATCATCCCAAACAAACAAATTATTTAATGTATCTTTAAAAATTATTTGTAATCATATTGTGTTTTCAAGAAAGGGGAGCTGGGCATACTTATTTGGGATGTGAACTCCTTATAAATACCACCCTTCAACTATGCTATTAGATAAAAAGGATAAAGCGGTTAAATAAAAAAGATAAAGCGGTTAAATAAAAAAGATAAAGCGGTTAAATAAAAAAGATAAAGCGGTTAGATAAAAAACTGCCACCCATGATCAGTCTATCTTACTTTATTTAATATCGTTGTCTCAGGTGCACAAAATGTGGAATTATTTTCGGGAAATACTTCTGTCCGGTATGTCGGTTGTACGATGACAAAGACAAGGATCAGTTCCATTGTGGTGGCTGTGGAATATGCAGAGTTGGGGGAAAAGACAACTTCTTCCACTGTGAGAAGTGTGGACTCTGTCTTCCAAAGGATAAAACCACCCACAAGTAAATTTCAATGTTAAATGAGTTTCATCGGTGTGTAATCATCATATTAACCACAAACTACTTAAATAAATATATTTTTTTTAAATGTTTTATATACACAATACATTCTTTAAATCCATATTTTTTTATTTTATTCGTGATTAATAAAAATATTTGATCAAATTATTACTTTAATTTAAATATGGTAGTGGTGGCCTTATCCATGTCATAAAAAAATAAATTTGAGTGTAACACATAATTTCCTAACACTACCAATAGGCAATAGGGTAGTATCATGTGCCTAAAATACTCCAAACTACTAAACTCCCGCTCCCAAGTAAAAGTCTCCTGTTTGAAAACATTTATTGTGTGTTGCCAAATTTATTAAACTGCATTTTAAATTGGAACAGATGCATCGAGAAAGCTTCCCACTCGAACTGCCCGGTCTGCATAGAGGATATTCACACTTCAAGAGACACCGCCCACATTCCCAGTTGTGGACACCTCATACACAGCTTGTGCTACAAGAGGCTGCTACGAATGGGTGACTACAGATGCCCCATCTGTGGAGTTTCAACTGTGGCCATGAACAGTACTTGGGAAATGGTTAGTTCTATGATTATAAATATGTTAGGACCTCTGTATAGAAAAAGTTATGGGGTATATGGCGTATAGGAGTAAAATCGGATATTCGTGTTTATCTATGTGATTGGGAAAGTGCAAGAGGCCGTTTTCACATGGTTTTTTGGTATGTCTAATTAGGGTAATGTGCTTTGTCTAATTATGATTTTCTTTCAGTTTTCGAAAAAACCATTAAATAGGTTCTAACAATGTCCACTAAGTGCCTTGCCCAAAGACACTGATGACTGGCTAGCGATCAGTTTTATTTCAGCTGAAAGCAGTGCACTAACCACCAAGATTTTAATGTTAAGAATGCTTTGTAACACTCTTTGTCCATAAAAAAACATCACTATTCAGCAAATTAGTATTTATCACTGGGAAATTAACTCAGGTTTTATCAATTCTTAGATGGATGAAGAAATAGCAAGCACCCCAATGCCTCCTGAATATGCAGACCATAAAGTTTGGATTCTTTGTAAAGATTGCCACAGTGTAGGTGTTATATACAATTGATAAAGGATATTTTTTTAATTTACAAGGATATAATTTTACTGTATTTTTTAGTATATTTTTTACCTTTATTACATAAAAGAAAAATAGCAATTATGTAAAAAAGGAGGCAGAAAATAAGTCAAATCTACAATAGTAAGACGTCAGTAATATCACCAGATATAACAGGGAAAAGTAGGGAAGTGGCCATTAAACCTTACTGGTATATATGTCCTTAGAATAGGTTAAGATAATAATGTTTTATCCCCGTGAATCGGAAGACGCAAGGGCTTTTAATGCACGGGCAATCGTCAGATTACTCCACCGTCGATTTACCGGAGCTATTGCAGTATGTTCTGTATGATTAATGCGTTCCTTTAATTTGGTAGAACCCAATATTCCACTGCGTTTAGGCTGTTCCCAATAAATGCCTTTTCCAAGGACTCAACCAACTAGCTAGCCATCAGTTTCGAACCTGTCGTTATAACACACCAAACTATTCTGTCGGACAAATACTTCCTACCCTAATAATCATTTAAATATTCTGCATGAGATATTGCTTTCTGCCGCCCTCATGTTTTCACCATGACTTCCAGGTATCAGAGGTTCGATTTCATGTGTTGGGGTTGAAATGTATGAAATGCAACTCGTATAACACGTGTGGGACTTCCGCGCCTGAAAGCACTGGCAGCTGAACGGATGGTCCACAGACGAACGTTGATTTTTTTCTACTAACGGCAATTGAAAAACAATGGGCCGCTGTGAACGTTCATTAAACTGACAGGAACAGGAAAAACCATCGAATCAATTCAGTGTGCCTACTAGTAACAAATTTAACCATGAAGTCGTCGGACGAATTAAGCATGACGTCATAAAACGTATTCAACCATTACGTAATCGGAAAAGTACATGCATGCATTATTGTTTCATGATCAATACAAATTGAAAATAGCATATTGCGTACTTCATTATTGCAGCTGAAGGTTTGCAGGTTCAAAATTGGTCGCTAGCTATAGTCGGTTGTCTTTTAGTAAGACACTTGGTGGACATCGCCTAAACCCAGATAGCAACTTGAGGAAAGTCATTGTGCATTAAACATCTTTTTTAATTGGCGTGTTTTAACGACTGTTCGTAGATAGATTATAAAATTATTATTCTTTTTTGTTGTTTTTTTTACCAGACGTTTTTCGTTTATAATTTGGTATACCTAACGGTCGCGTAAACATTTGGCCACACGACCGGTCAGAAATCCTATTTAGTATCATTTTGTTTCCCAATTACGTCTGACGCTTTTCAATTATTCCTAACGAAAACGTCACAAATGACGTCAGAGCTGATTTAATTTAAACAACAACAGATGCGACAAGGCGTGTGACTTTAACAAATTTTTGCAGCCTTTACACGATTGATCCTGAATAGGCTACATAGGAAGAACTTAAATTGTTGGGCATGTGGTTTGGCGGATTTTACGCTCTTTCTGTACCTCGTTCCAGTGGGCAACACTAAAAGGAAGGAAGGAAGAAAACTTCTTACTAAAACTATAATGAACTATTTTAACCACAATAATTTTAACGCTAAATATTCAATTTCCCGCCTTCCCTCTTTTCTCATTTGTACTTACGCAAACATTTTTGTAATACATTTTGCTTTAATACGAACATTACTGGAAATATGTCGGTCAATTTACATAACCCACCTATATATAGCATTTACGTTGTAAATCAACAAACAACAGTGATCTTTACGCTTCTTTGCGTGACAATTCCCAAAAGGGCATCTTCCAACGTCACTGCAGTTGTACACCCATGCCCTTGTCTTATAATCAGACACGCTTATGTTTGCTGCCATACAGACAAAAAAGGAAAAGCTTACCATAAACGGAGTAGTTATGGGGGGGAAACGAGAAAAAGGGGGAAGTAGGAAAACTGCAGACAAAAATGAAAATTATGGCTATAAGGTTAGTGTAAGGGCTGGGCTTAAAGTTGTTTCTGGCGTTGTGATTAGTGTTAAGGGCAGGGTTAGAATTAGTTTCCATATTTTTAGTACCCAGTTTCCTTTCTTTCCACTTTCATTTCTTTTAGTATTGCCGGTAGTGACGTGTGAGGTTAGGTGTAAATTTTCCTAAGGAACGTGTATATCATACACAACACACTACAATAGCTGCGGTATCCCTGCGGTGTGCGCGAGGTGATCTGACGAGTGTCCGTGTGTTAACACCTTGGTTTTAACCTTTTACTGGGATAAACATGAATATCCTATCCATATCCTTTTAGTACGCAGCCTTCCACTCCATGGTGTTGTTTCTGGCGCAAATCTAGACAAATTTAACGCGTCAATGTAGTTTCTGTGTGGTCTTTATCAAGATGATTGATCGACTTATTAATATTTTCACAGGTAAGCCTTGGGAACCTAATCACTCAAGCCCGTGTTATTAATTTGTCCTATTGTTGCATGCACTGCGAGCTGGCAAGTGCAATAAAGATCTGAAATTTTTTTGAAAGTAGTTAATTTGTTACATTTATTAATACGTTTTCAATATTCATCTATATATCTAATCGCCTATATTAAATATTGGAATTTAATATGGATAGTTGCCTGTATAAAGTCGGCTATATTGGCTATTGGTATACACAGTGAATACCGGCCGGAATAATTTACATGTTTCGTGGGTTATAAAACATCTATGACATTACTCAACACCAGCAAATATAAATTGTCTGTCGATGACACGACTGAAAATAGTTTGCTGTTTTTTTCAATTCAAGATTGCCAACAATATACTAATAGGCACAATTCATAACGTAGTTAAATCAAAAATGGCTCTTCTATCAACTAGAGATGATTATTTTTTAAAGTTGACTCTTGAATGACAGTTTTTATTCCCGTTTTCATTCGCCCTTGTTACTTTCATTCGAATAAAGGGAAAATCAATAAGAAAATCCGATTTCAAAACACCGCTGGCCCTGACGCCAAACTGTAAAGCAAATTGAAATTGTCGTTTTCAACGAGAGAAATTTCTCGCACTGTTTTTCGCGTTCAGTTAAATTTAGTTACGATTACCCATGAGACAACGAACGCACGTGATCAATTTAACTGCTTTGTATTCTTATCAGTCTGCTGTCATCTAAGTCGACAGAGCTTATTACTTTTCTGCTCGGCAGTGGTAAGCCATCAGTTAAATTGTAAAAGCTTTCGATTCTAAAAAGGCTTTATAACGCCTCCTGGTCTAAAGTTTGAAAGTAACCTCTAAGGCAGTGCCAGTTAGAGTTGATTGATAGATTGTTATTGTTCAATGTCTGGAATACAGTTATACTGTATATTTATAGCTTTATATATGCGTGACTCTTATAACCGGTTTCTTTACAAACCGATGCCTTGTTTATGCGTACTGTTGAACACTCTTTAATATATATCGTAACGTGGAAAGCACAATGTAATGTACAATATGCCATCTTTTTAGTTCACCAAATTTATCTCGTACATTTACTAAAATCATGGACTTGATTTAATTTAACTTGTCATATAGGCATTCCCTTCAACGTAAGCATTTTGACAAGCATTCGAAAATTAGCCCACTTCCACCTTTGGCAAGAGTACTGTTGGCACAGTTGGCGTAAACTCGGTCTGATCATTATTCCTTTTATTCGGTGATTAAGTGGGTTCTGTTTATGTTGCTTTGGCCCTTTAATTAAAATGCTAAAAGAAAATCCATATTTAAAAGGTGAACTAAAATGCAAGCTGTAAAACGACGTATGTTCCATCTACGGATATTATTTTGTAATTGTAGATTTATTTAATACCGATATTACTTTTTGTCACTTGCGTAATTAAAACATAAGAAACGTACAGCGAGGGAATAATTAATGCAATCGATTGTTCGCATTACTATTCTTTCTGTTCGCTTAACCTTTATGAAGTATCTTATAAGAGAGTCCTAAGAAAGGCCAAGGGCACAGACAATGCAAGATGCAGACTGCGTATAAGGCGTTGATGCAGTGCATTTTTATTAATTAATTTTTAAGATTTAGCTACAATTTAAAACGCTATAAAGTGCTTGGTAAAGAGATGGTAACCTATTTTTTACTGTTAGCTTGTTTTTATCATGTTGGTGGTAATAATTTACTCTGGTGTAGCGTTGTTCATTTAGGACTAAATGAGAATTGGGTGATTTTTTACTTAAAACCACCGTCTAGCTTCGTTTAAAATGTCAAAACTCTCACTTTAAATTTTGCATTCTACTAAGATTTACGGCCGGGAACGTTATTTTTTTATAAATTGCAGTCTGATGTATAGATGCGACGTTTTATAACGGTTCCACGGGGATTTGACCCACAGAACTATCGACCGACGTTTAATCCCCTACGAGTTGCAGCCCGTGCGGCTCTATAAATTTTAACTAATGCGAGAATCCGCCACAATAAAGTTTAAACCCATAAAAACAATGTTAACCTACAGGAATATTAATCAATGCTAGTTTTTAACCTCAGACGAACTTATGTATGGTTATAAATTATAATACGCGGTTAGTTATAACTGAACGTACTACATAAAACTGACCAAATAATATTTACCTTTAAGTATTTCGTTATTTACTTTAATTGCTGTTTCTCGTGCGAGAACTTGCACTAAAATAGAAAAATAAGTTAGTTATTTTAACATACTTATATTTGAAAAGTGTATTGCGTGTAATACTTAAATTAGCAACTGGGTTTACTTTGCATTAAGTAACTTTAAAACAAAAAGAATCGTTCTGAAGTTAGGTAAGAGAACTTATCGTGAAATATCAACTAAATCGTTGCGTAATGACATCGTTTTATCGGGCCTGTTGTTAACCGTGCTGAGTGGGTTACGTTTTTTAATAAAGATGCCAAATACAATGTGGTCATGCCAACCGGCGGAAAAACTGAAAAGTTGGAAAGTCGGTCATAGGAAAAGAGAGAAACTGCACACTAAATAAAGATTATGACCTCGTGGTTGCTTTAAAAGATAGCTATTAAGTTAAGATTAGTTTTGTGTTGAGATGAACGGTAAGGGAAGGAGTAGAATTAGTTTCCTAAGTTTAACTGAACTGTTTCTTTCTTACTATAGGAACATTTTTGTATATACCTTGGTATTTGTATCGGTCGCGTTAACTAGGCCAAACCACCGTACTTACTGAACAGCTTTTTTACTGAGCCAAGTTTTGAACCCAGGATGGGCTTATCACTTGGACCGTGTTTGTATAAGTAGGTATATGTATCGGTCGCGCTAACCATTCGGCCACACGACCGTACATTACTGAACACATTCTCTCCTTCCGTCTTTTCCTTTGATCAATGTAGCCCCCATTTGTCTATACTATTTTAAATGCGCTGTACTGTTGTTGGTGCGATTTATTTCCATTAAGCTGCTTTAAAGTTCTGCCCGCAGACTAGAAATTTTCATCAAGTAATAGACAATCCACGGGAACAAATCTGGGCTTAAACGTTGGTAATCAATGTCGATTACTCTCTTATACTATGTATTCTTAATAATGTAAATTTTAGAAGACAGACATGTGTATTGTAATTTAAAATCAATTAATCACGTTCTACTTTTGCTTTATACGCTGTTTGTTCGAATACAAAATACAACCTTCGTTATTTTCGCTATAGATTATTAGGTGCTACTCTACAATGCCCGGCACTAATGAAGACCCGCCACCACCTTGTTATAAAGGACTTAACCTGGAACGAGCACAAAAGCGATGTGCCCGCCAATGCGAGGTAGGAACATAGAGGTAAAAAATAACGGGGCGGCGGCCTTTTTATGCGCTGCTGGTTAAAAATACCGCATCTGGTAATTTTGAATTATTTTAATCGCAGCTCGCTACCCGGTCGTGTGCCAAAGCTCTTATGGATCACAGTGTACTTTCGATCATACTGCCGACGTTCGTTGCTATCATATTTGGAATACTACAGATCACCACGGAAAAGAAGGATGTTGGTAAAATAAACGTCGAGAGAATGTTCCTGCAAGAAGATAAGGATTTTCCCGCCATTCAGCACTTTGAAAACGTAAGTGCCGGAATATGGATAGGAATCCTACCATATGTGATCCTGCCATATGTAAAAAAGTGTAAGTATAATGATGGGAATCCTACCGTAGAATATTACTGTTTTTATCATGAAACTCTAAGACTGCGATCGGCAGATAACTTACACCCGCTGTCGGGTTGGCGTATACCTATTTCATTGCGATGGTGATCTGATGTTATAAACCTCGTGCCAACAGTCGAGTTACCGGGGATATTTGAGGATGTTAAACAAAATAGAGAATTTGTTGCTGTTTTTGTTTAACTACTTAACCCAGAAGCAAAAACTGTCAGGCAGGAGCTTCAAACTACCCGACTAAGCTATCAAGTCGGAAGATGAGTAAAAATGCTTTAATAATATGCCCTAATGCTATAATATATAAACCCTGTACTATCGTGATATGGCTTTGGACAACTACAATTCACGACCTTTATACACAGCTGGGGTAAATTAGGTGTGATATTTCCGATTTTAATATTATTTTAGCAGGCTAGGATTTGAACTAATGATGAGCTCGTTATCGCGTTTACCATTAGGCCACATACATATTTTGATTCGATGAAATTGGACACCAGCTTTTAAGGGGTGATTTGGTAGTTACTTATGAATGTATTTACGATTCCAGGAGTGGTTCGGCGACACCTGGTCTGCACTTGGCTCGAGCAGGTGGGCCGGTCACGTGGTCTTCAAGTCGAAAAACAACCGCGACGTGTTGTCCCACGATTCCATCTTTGAAGTAATAAAGCTCCATAATCGCGTTATGGCGCTCTCTCCGCTCGACCCAGCGGATAATTCGACAGTGACTTTCCGGTTTGTCTATAATTTTAATTTAATTTTTGGTGGTATGACATCCGGTGCCACACTTTTACCCGAGGTTACCGGTACTATTGCCGCTGGATTGGTAAAATTGAGTCATTAGTACAGTTTTATTCAATTCTTCACAAATAACTTACAATATATATATATATATATATATATATAAGGAAATGTCTTTCTTGCCCAAGGACATATCTAAATGAAAAGCGACTAGTTTCGATATCACATCTTGCGTATGACGGTTTTCACTACGGACGAGCTAAACGGTCGGTTAAATCTACAGCGATTTGTGCATTAAAACAAAGAAGAACGCAAAAAACGGAGATTGTCAAATCGATCCGTTGATAAAGATCATGATGTACTGGTAAGTTGTGATTTTTTCATTTCGCATAGGGCCGTTTATCTCCGATTATCTTCGGATAATCGTAACCGCCTTATATGTAGAATAGTTCTTATAGCGTGGTTATTTAGGAATTCAGTTAAATTTGGAGATAAACTCGGTTACCGTAGTTTTAACGGTGTAATATACTTTAAACAAGACTTTTTGTTGTGTTTTGTGGCAATTTAAGCTTAATGAAATTACTGAAATACAATTCAAAGTTTTATCAAATAAAAAGTTGCTATTTTGTATAAATCCGATTGACCATTGCTTCTTGAATAATTTATAAGCCACCTCAACAACAACCCGCTGGTGTTCCGTACTAGAACCAATGAAGTAACCGGCGTCTCGTCGCCAAGTTGGACTTACCCCAGACGGCGGGGCGCCAAACATGCGGTTCAGTCCGCAATCAATTCACGAAAGAAGGAGGGTAAGACGAATGAATTTACTTAAGTACTAGGGGGAGTGTGAATATTTTGGGACACTTTTTACGCTTTTGTTAGTGAATAGTTTGTTGTTTAGGCTAACGATGTGCTTTATGGTTAAAACTAAGTCAGATATGTTTGGCTAGCTATTTTTCAAACATGATGGGGATTGCCTGATAAGAAGTGCGTTTTATTTTCTTTTACACTTTTTTAATTTTGGTTGATTGGACCCACACAGACGGAACTTTTGGTATATCGCTATGGGACGTTTGAACTGTCATATAACAAAACACATTTTTACCTAATGTGAACAAAGCATTAGCGACAATTTGAAACATGAATAAACTAATAATGTATACTGATGTAAAAAAACGCATCATAATATGAACTTCAAACGAAACGAAAAAAAACATCGATGGATGAAAATAGGAGGAAAATATTCAGGTCGGATAACGAGCTTGTCAAAATCGGGAATTCTGTCGGCGTTGGTAAATGCAACGACATCAAATAACATGGTAAATTAGGGTCTTCTTGTGACCCCTCATCTTTTTGTTTGTGACCCATCATCTTAATATCAGTTACAGCTGACGACAGGAAAAGTCATCGGAAAGGATATCCCGGTTAAAGGGATATATTCTTGTTGCTCGAAATGATGAAATTATATTTCCAAGTGTGAATGATTTTTCAAGGGCGCCTTGACCTAAAAGTCGCGCAACATCGTATATAGAAACTGAGCGAACGGGATAATCAATCATCGAGGAGTTGCAGTAAGATGTTTAAAAAATTAAATGGGTCCGTAAATAAAGACATTTAAATGTTAAAGCTGGTGGCTACAGTGAGGAGAAATA
>CH002355.1:585178-647053 GCA_000149265.1 Ciona savignyi
TGAGGAGAAATAGTTAGCAAATAAGAGGAAATAGTTAGTCCTCTTTTCCTTGAGTTTTTAATTGCTTCTAGCGAAATGTGACTGCTGTGATTCTCGATTAAAAAAATATTAGAATTGGGGGGTGAAACTTTTATAATTTTAATAAAATATGTCAATGTTTTCCCCGATCGAAGGGGGTTCAAAGGTCGCACTCTGCTACCATCGTGTGACTGGTTAATATGACTTGAGACTGACATATACCGGGTCTAAAATAATTATCTTGTGTGAGGCACAAATCACTACTTTCATATAACAAAAACTCAATATAAAACATATCTTTTTTAAACTATAACAAATATTTTAGACACCTTAAATTGGACCTTAAAATTACTTTCATAGCTTCGGTAACCATACGGTGGGCAAAAGGTAATCCGCTTTCTCACAAACAAGGATAAATCAGGAATATATCATTCTTGGTTTTTATTTTGGTCGTTCATGGTGTTTGTTCGGGTCGTTGAGCTTAAGGCCACATTTGCCTATGTACGGGTGCATTAGGGCGAATAGTGCCAAATCAATTAGTCGTTTAAAACCTCCAGAAGGCATTCAACCAAATATTCTCCCCATCTCTCCAATACAAACTGACCTCATTTAAAGGTCTGCTACTTAAAATCCTGACACAGAAAGTCTTAACTTTTCTTTATATTAAATAAAAAAATGGATCTGCAAACTAAACCCAAAACCCTCCAAAATTTTACTTAAAAATATTGAGCTAGTACACCTTCGTACATCGGGAAATTTTTACCAACAAAACAGCTAGAAGATGAACAATCAACACCTTTATTTCACAACACTGCTTTACTAATACAAAACTTTACAATCAAACGAGAACACCGGTGCACAGGCCAGCACATCCTGCTTCCAACCGTATATACACATCGGGAATCACCACCATTGTTACTCAGCAAAATACTCTTTTAAATACCATGACTAAGAGAGGACGACATGAAATTTTCTGCTGCGAAAATAGGTTTATTAATTGGTTGTACGCCATCTCCAAAAAAGCTTACACTCAATAAAAAATAGTGCATATTTATTCGCATTGTTTAAATTACTATATATGCCATTTTCATTTTATGGTTGTGCACTTGTAGCGACCTCCTATGTTTACATAAAATTTATGATCGCCGCAGCCGACATTTGCGCTGACATTGCGTCATCACTGAACTATTATTACCGCAGCTGTCGAATAATCTTGTCTATAAAGGTTTATTTCACTTTGGCTCCTGACGGAAACACTAATATCTTTGTATTCTAAGGAGGCTGCTATCGCTTTGTTTTGTGCACAGTCTGTTGACATTGATGCACGGTTGTCTTAATTCATTCTTACTTAATTTCCCGCGATTAAAATTCCTGCACTCTTTAATGCGTTTAGGAAAGATTTTGGGAATTCCCATACAAACTAAACACGCACGCAAACAAAACAAATTGCTCCCAGACTTTGGTAAGTGAGAAATCCGGTGTAAAAAATTGTCCACGATTTAAAAAAAAATAAGTTCAAATTTTTGTTTAAAGTTAAGCATAAGATCGAATAGCGTGGTGGTTTATTGCGGTGCTTTTCAGCCATAGGGTCACTGTTAAAACTGCATATACACTAGCATATATATACCGTATGTTTAAGGAGCAAAACGAAAATTACTGTATGTAAAAATGGGGTTTAAAATTTGGTACGCGTATTCTTTTGTTTTGGATGTCACCATGATTTGTTTATCATTTAATAGATTTAATGAAAACGGCCACTATACACCTTTGTGGAGATTCAGGAGATTTTTTTGCTTTGTTGATAGTTGCGCATGTTGCTGGCACTAGATCTGTCCTTGAGATCCCCAACTAACAGTCCTTAGCCAAAACTCCAATGACTCGCAATCCGAGACATGCAAATTTAAAAAAAAGGTTTCTTTATTCTTAGATTACGAGTGGGACAGTACAATACATACAGTTTAACTGGTTCGTTATACATGCCTGAAGCTGCGCTCCAAGAATGCGATATTTAGGTCCGTATTCCAGAACCTGTCGTTCCTTACCATTTCGGCTCACGATCAAGAATAAGTTAAGGGGTTAAAGTCGTATTTATTCATGACTCGCGTAACGGTTTGATAAGGAAACACGAACAGGCGTGAGATTTGCCATATCGAGACAGAGAGCTTCTGTCATTCTGTGCCAACCGTAGGGTTAAGTTCAAGGATGAACGAGGCAATGGTAGTTCTAAAAAGAACTATTGGTGTGTCCCAAATGGACTGATGTGTAAAAACAAAACACGACAATTTATACTGAAAGTGACAATGGACGCGAATTTCATGAATTAGTGCCTCCGCGTTTTATGACGTTTGTGGTGACGATCAGTGTGTTGTTCTCTTGTGCAACCGATAAAACTAACATAATGGTTGTTGGGAATTCTCACACGAGAATTTGCAACAAACGCGTTTCTGATAATGAAATATGTAAAATATGGTTATCGGTGCGGAAATTAACGCTAATAGTGATTGACAGGCCGGCGGCAATCGAGGTAAACGTTTTTTGGAACAGGCACGGCGGTGCATGCATTAATAGCTTACTTTAACAAAACTTAATACAATGCGCAAAAAAGGTAATACACAAGCCGCGAATTCACTACACGTTATATTAATAAAAATTACAGAAAAGGAAAAAGAAACGACACTTCACATCGCAGTTTGAGGGCACAGTATTATTATGATAGATAATAAAAAATTAGTGATGTATTGTTGCTTAACCTTCTGAAACGTCTTGCGATGTTTTCATCGTGTGTTTTTAAATTCAACGGATGTACACAAGCGTCATATTCCAGAGTGCTTAAATGATATAGTGTAGTCTTTATTGAATAGTTTGTTTAACAAAGGCATCTCTAACTGTAAAAAAACTGTTTTTCAGTGTTTCTGGCACGAAGTATAGGATTGCTGGATCAGCATTTTCCTTCTGCTAGGACACTGCATCTTGCTTACATTCTTAAAGAACCGGACAGCCAGAAAACCGCAGACCAAATGTAACCTTAATTGTGTTTTATAATAGTTTATCTTGAAAATATACATATTAATTCTAATTTAATAATATGCAATGCAATAGACCAATAACCCACTGAAGTTTATGATGTAATATTAAGACTGTTTTTGTAGTAATGGCGCACAGGCCCCAATAAATTCAAAAGAGCAAATATCTTATCCTAACTTACAGTCTTAACTGGCCAGTTTTTCTTCGAAATATTTTACACAGTTTTTTCTCAACAGTTCAATATGGTTGGCCAGTTTATCGGGAGAATTGAAAGATTACGAGAACGACCACTTCACTGTGTTGGTGACTCAGTCTGAAGGCATCAATGGCCACTGGGTGGGGTTGATGAAGCTGAGAACGGAACACATTGTTTGCATAACTGTGCTCAACTTTGCTTTGGTGTGCATCTACACAACTGTGCTAAGTGATGTTATTTTGTAAGTGTCTTTTTCTTAGCTCCATTATAAAGATAAGGTAGGCCTATTCCTGTTTAACCTTAAAGTAGGTAATGCAGGGGTCGTTTTGACACATGTAATCGTAAGATTACATTATTTTCTAATGGGTTACCTGTTGCATTTCGTTTTATATTTTTTTTCATGAAACGATGGTTCAAGCCAATGTGACCCCGTGACTAGTATAATTTAATTGGTCGTGTTTATCTTTCGGTCACAAAATCGAAAATTCCAAACAATTTTATATATTAACCTGCTAGTTTTGCCTCTTACAGGTACAAACCACTAGGGTCACAATGTGTGATCTGTTAAAGCCTATAAATTGAATTTAACATAGCTACACAAAAATCCCCCATTATAAAGACTCCTGGGCAAAGCCAAGTTTTTATAGTAAATATCATTCACAAATAACATATGATGGTTATTGTCAAAGGTGAAACAAAAAGCAGTTTTCTTTTCAGGTTTAACCCATATCACCATACATACTTGGTCGATCCAAAAACTACATACAATACTCTTTTTTTCAGTGGAATCTACCTGGGGATATGCAGCACTTGTTCCTTGTTCATGGTGATCACTTGCACGGTCTCAATTCACAACTTGATATATGCTGTCCCACATTTCAACTTCGTCCAGTGCATTATCTTTATCACAGGTGGAGACATGGACACATTGTTGATTGAATGATTTTTTTGTTCATTTATTGTTGGTATGCTTATAATAGGACATAAATACAATCATTAGATTACCTCGACCATGTTACTGAAGCTATTGCAGTGTGTTGTGTATGATTTTACGTACTATCAATTTATGTAAAACCCATTTATCCGCTGGGTTGGGCCAACTTCCATTCAGTGTGTTGCTTAAGGACACAACAGAATTGGTCAGGGTAATGAACAAACCAAGAACCTGTCTAACCATAACCCTTTGCCTTATCTTCTGAATTCAGCAGGGTTGGGCACACTTTTAGAATTAGAGGCCAAAATTATATTATTCTTAAACTGACGGGCCAAGTGCTTGAGCCGCCACTCACATACAGTTTGTTGCTGTTAATAAAAAGTATTAAACGATGAAATACGGTAGATCTCTGGTTATCATCAGAAAGTTCTGTTGTGTCAAGCGACACACAAATATAGATGTGAGATCATAATTTAGCATGTTGCTGTGAGTCCTGTGACATCACATAGCTATTTAGTCTTGCAACATGTCGATAACATCCGGCAGGGCAGAGGCCAGATTCGGCCTGCGGACCGTAGTTTGCCCATGTCTGGTCTAGAGTATAGACCAAGCTGCTGAGCAAAATTACAAATTTTCCGTTCATCAACAGTGGCACACTCGTTATTTCAAGCTCGATTCATTAAACAGTTCGTTGATTATTTGAAGAAGTCGGACTCAGACCAAAATGAAACGACGGACACCGGTAAACAAATGTAATCATCAAATTATATTTGTGTAGGAGAGCTCAAGATTGGACCACAATATTCAAGCCATGCTTTTTTCCTAAATCCACTACTCATCAGTATAATCCAACCCTCACTGCACAGTTTTTAGCATCTGTTTAGATCCTAACTTTGTCTTACTTTTCTGACTGTTTAGCTTGGTTGGTTAGTGAGTTGCCTTTAAGTTAAAGGGTTGGTGATTGGAAACTGGTCGCTGGCTAGTTAGTTGTGTCCGTGAAAAGTACTTTGTGGATATCGTTTAAATCCACTGAAATGCTAGTTTCTACCAAGCTGAAAGAATGTCTCAATCTTACACAACACACACTGCTGCATAATAGGGTTGGTTCAAACTTGTTTAGTTCAATCCGTTTATAAACTGAGTTGAGATAATGTCTGCTAAGTGCATTGTCCAAGAACACAACTGACTAGCTGGCGGATTGATTCCTCAAATTTTCGACTAAACAAACCAGCCATGCTATGTCAGATTAATTAGATACTGTAATTAGGAAAAAAAGCTTTAAATTACCTTTCTGCCAAATAACTCTCAATAGCTTTTCTAGACAGGAAGATATTTTCCGATGCCTATCACCAGAGCTTAAGTTGGAATTTCGTTTTTCTGATTGTGTTTTTGGTTTCTTTCCTGCCCCCTATGATACCACCTGGTACACTAACATCTATGGAACATATGTCTGTGACGTCTTCTATAGGTTTGTATTCTATGATGTTTTTTATCTATGGTCGGTTGTGTCATTTCCATCAGAATTTAAACTGGTCGCTTGATAGTCGAGTAAGTCTTTGGGCAAGTCCGGCCCGTTGGTCTAACGGTTAAGTGCGTCGCCTTTCAATCAAAAGGTTGCATGTGCGAAACTGGTCGTTAGCTAGTTGGTTGTGTCCTTGGACAAGGCACTTAACGGACATTGCCTGAACCCAGCGGATTAATGGCTTCTACCAAAGTGAAGGAACGTGTCTATCATATGCAACACACAGCAATAGCTCCGGTAACCCGACGATGGGCGCGAGGTGATCTGACGATTGCCCGTGTGTTAACCCCCTTGGTTTTCCCATTCACGGGGATAAAGATGAATATCCTATCCCATCCTATCCTAAGTCATTTAATGGACATCGTCTGAACATGTGAATAATTAGTTTTGCTAAAACTGAAAGAACGTCTTAATCATATACAACATGCTCTAACAACTCAGGAAACCAGAAGCTTAGTGCAAAGTAATAATACTAATTTATGTATTTTCAAGGCAATCTGATAATTGCCCATGCCAGATTACACCATGCTTACAGTCATATTACTACACATATTGAATGCGGTGCAATGAATATAATAAATATATTTTTGCAGTTTTTTATTTAATTCATAATGACACTAGGTATACACAATATTCCGCTAAACGTCTTGCAAAAGAACACACATGTCTCACCTATCTCGTTTAGATATTGCCACCTTTCGGCTAAGAGGCCAACGATTCACTAATCTGCCTGTTAGGATAGGATATTCATGGTTATCCTTGTATAACACAAGGGGCATTAACACACCGACAATAATCAGTTTACATTCCACCATCTGGTTACCAGAGCCTTTACAGTGTGCTGTATATAATAAAGACGTTCCTTCAATTTTAGTAGAACTTATGAATCTCCTAAATTCAGGCAATATCTGTATATTGCCCAAGGACAGAACCAATTATCTAACAGCCAGTTTCGATCACTAATCGAATGAAAGGGAATGTAATAACCCACCAAGCTTTTCTGTTAAACATTCTGTTAAACAAGCCAATCCCAGGTTATCTGTTTGCAGGTTTTGCGTTGTGTTTCTTGTACCAATCGACGTTCTTCCCAACCTGCGCAAGATTCTACCAACTGATGCTAAGGAGGGGAGTCCAGTCCATTCAGCGCCCAAAGCCTGGTAGCATGGGGTATGGTATGATGAAAATTCAGACCGAATCATCAGAAGTCTCCGCCAGTCCTCAACATGAAGACAAGTTGAATAGGTAAATGTTGTCCTGCCGATTAGTTTGATGAGTTAGTAAGCCAAGTTTAAAGGCTGCAGGTTCCATACTGGTCAAGTAGGTTGTGTCCTTGGAAAAGAAGAAAGGCACTCTGTGGACATCTCATGGTCCCAGTGGAGTATTGGGTTATTCTAAAATATTTAGAAACATCTCACTTATGTACAACACACGGTGATAGCTACAGTACCGTGATGGTATGCATGAAGTAATCTGACGATTACCCGTGTGATAGCGGCCTTTGCAATTTATGATTTACGGAAATAAAACCTGAATATTCTATTTTCCTAGAAAAATAACTGTGAAGAATGAACCGACCAAAGAGAAACTATTCGAGTGTAATGTAAGTATCCATTTGTTCTGCTGCATGGCCTATATGTTTACAAATGAAGTCAGAACTCAGCTAGCTCTGGGTTTAATATATACCCACTTTGTATGTAGTTGTGTCCTTGGGCACTTAACAGATGCTGCCTTTATGTAGTTAATATAAATAGAAAATTGTTGACACATAATCTAAATGAATGGCATCTTAAGTGTAATAAAACAACAAGTTGCAGTAGACCTGATAACTGAACAGTTCGCATAAGGTAATCTGACGATTATTTGTGAGGAAATGTCTCCTTACTTGTGTGTGACGTAATCTTACAAGTGCCTGTGTGGGAATGTCTCC
Organism: Ciona savignyi; assembly: GCA_000149265.1. Lineage (NCBI taxonomy): Eukaryota > Metazoa > Chordata > Ascidiacea > Phlebobranchia > Cionidae > Ciona > Ciona savignyi. The sequence continues at coordinate 592,800 of CH002355.1, forward strand.
TGATTTTTTGCAAGGTAATCTGACGATTGCCTGTGTGATTATTAGGGCTGCGAAAAATTAACGGTTAACCGTTTGTATGGTTAACCGTCACGTCAAATTTTAACCGTTTTTTAACGTTACTTTACCGCCCATTTAATTGGGCGTAATTGCGTTTTAATAATCTTCAAATATACATAACTCCATTCACACGTTGATTGTTTCATTATTACGTAATATAAGCAACCATTCACACGTCGATTGTTTGATTGTCAACGTAATATAAGCAACCATTCATACGCTGATTGTTTGATTTTTAACTCAATATTACGCATTACAATCAAAGTTATACTATGTGTCTTAAGGTGACGTTTAGAAACTATAAAGTAACGCATAAATAAGACCCGATAATGCCGGTAATCACGCGCGTTTTTTTCTTTGCTGCCCTTTACGACTGCCTGAACTTTTTTTGCCAAAAACGGTGCCGATTTGATGGTAGTTTAAAGAAAATCGGTTAACGGTTAACCGATTATTTTTACATCAGTTAACCGTTTTTTAAATTAACCGTTAATTCGCAGCCCTAGTGATTATGCATTTTCCCATCCGCACGGCAAAACATAAATGTCTTTGAATAAACTGAATGGTTAAGACAGCCTAATTCAAATACTGATCGTGTAATAGCTACAGTATCTGACAATGGGTGCAAGGTAAGCCTCACAATTGTGCTTGTTATAATTCCCACTGCTCTTTTCCATCCACTTGGATAATGGTTAAGCACAAAATCTTAATGGCTGAGACAAAATCCAATGGTTAACATTAAAAATTGAAATGGTTGGCACCAAATGTCCCATTCTATTACAGAAATGCAAAGCGTATGTTTATTCCTGGGTGAAGACATATTACAACGGAATTGTCTCCACTTATGTGAGGCCAACTACAGTCCTAATATATCTCACATACATTTCTTTCTGCTACGTGGGCTGTATACATTTCTATGAGAACATATCACCGCTAAAGCTCCTGCCTATGGTGAGAACTGGTTTAACTGGTGACATTTATATTAGTTTAGTTTTTTTTCTTAAGTGTAAAACAGAACATTCTATAAAAAATAGGAAACTGTAGACTATCTGGCAAAACGACTTATCAAATTATTTATTTAGTGTGGTTATTAGCTAGACATGGTCACTAAAAAAAGGATAAAGTGTTTAAATGAAAATTATAACACTTAAGCCGCGAAGAAAAGTGTACAGTAATTAGAGCTGCAATGATATATATTTATCCATATGGCCCAATGGTCTTTGGTTTAAAACCAATCACTGGCTTGTCGCTTGTATCCTGAAACAAGACAAGCAGTTGTTGATTTAATTCAATTGATTATTGGGTTAAACAAAATGTACCAATGATATCAAGAACCCGACTTAGGGCACATGGCATTTAATGGTTTTTCCAAATCATAATGGCTGTTTTTTATTTTTTTAACCATGGGCGATAACCATGCATGACAAGCTTATATTTTTATAGATAAATTTTTATCCCGAGGGTGTGACAGCAAAAGTTCAAAAAAAACCAAAAAAACCATATGGCTTAGTCTGTAGATAAATACAACTTTACTTCCCTACTTACCAAAATAGATTGGTGATTCTGGAACCCATTAGTTACTGCTGGTAGAAACAAACATTATACACTTTGTTTAAGATATATCAAAATTCAAGAGTGATTATAGGTAACAAGGGAACCCATTCATTTCTGTAGAAACATATTGCTTAAAGTCAAATGGGTTTTAGTAGACGTGGCTAACTATGTGGTTGACACTATCCATTGTAGCCGAAGGGTTGCAACTTAGAAACTGTTCGCTAGCTAGTCGGTTATGTCCTTGGACAAGGCATTGCCCGAACCCAGAAGAATAATAGGTTCTACTATATTAAATGAATGTGTAAATAATAATGAACAAAATGTAATAGCTCCAGTAACCCGACGGTGAGCGCAAGGTGATCTGACGATTGCCCGTGTGTTAACCCCCTTGGTTTTCCCACTCAAGGGAATAAACATGAATATCATATCCTATCCTCCTATCTTATCCTATAAATAAACACATACCCATTAGACGAGCACGGACTTCAAATGCTTGAAAGCCATGGATGACGATTTCACCCCGTTCACCCCACGTTTTGTTGTGATGGGTCGCGTGATCGGTGACCCGTGGAACAATGATGTCAGTGATCTATTGCGTCATATCCACGATGACATCATCAGTACTGATGTGGTGGATGAGACGAGCTCGGATAATTGGTTCATTGAACTGCTGAGGTGGGATGAGGGTTTGATGGTCGTCTTTATCTTTGTGGATTAGAAAACGCAATTGGGGTTATCACACAGTTAATTGTTAGATTCCCTGTGATAATGTAAGGCAGCGTTCTCGTATGGTTAAACGTTAGATTATTTATGATTATGTCAAAGGAATATTATCAAATGGGTAATTGTTTACCTCATGATTACAAAAGAAGGTGTTTATACAGGTAATTGTCAGATTACAATGTGAGAAGCATTTTAATACGGGATTATCACAAGATTTTCTTGTTATTATTATGGGTTACCTACGATTCCGATCAGGTTTTGATTTTAAATTGTTTAAATCAGAAAAAAATTATTTAATGTTAAATTATCCAATGTAGCCTGGGAATTCCCTTTGTATAAGGTATACCAAGGGTGATGAGGTAGCCAGGGAAGCCGATCGTTCCTGCATGCTGAAAAATATAGTGTACACTCATACGTGGTATTAAAAATAGTGGTGCTTCACATGTAGTTACGCTCTCTAGTTTAAAAGAGCATTTTTATACTAGTAATCTTCAGGTAACCTTGTAAATACGTAAGGAAGCAGTCTGAAACAGGCAATCGTTATATTACCTCCTGATTTTGTAAAGAAGTGTTATCACACTGGCAATTGTCAGATAACTTTGTAAATACGTAAGGAAGCGTTATTATACGGGAAATTGTCAGATTACCTCGTAAATACATAAGTAAGCATTATTATATGGGCAATCATCAGATTACTTATAACAAACTTATCACCATACTTTCCCAGCTACTCTGACAATGGCAACAGCCTCAATCCATCCTTCTTTCCTCCTCCCCCTGGCATAGAAGATGCCGAGATGTTCATCCAACCCCCCGACTATGGGGGTCCTGGGCTAAGTGACACCAATGTCCGACCCCAAATCGAGGATTGGTCGCCACTCTGGGACAACTACACACAAAGTGGGAGTTACAGGGCCAGGGTTGGAAAGGATATTTTGTTTCTAAACGAATCAAGGCCCACCTTTGTATTCAGGTAAGTTTATTATTAGGCAACCTGACTCTGCGCTCTGCGGTAGTCAATAAATGCAAGTGTTGTGTTCATCCTTGTTCCAACAGACAAGATTATGCCCACAGTCGTATTGAAACCCAGGGTTCAGGCAATGTGCATTAAGTGCCATGACCAAGAACAAGAATACAACCGACTAGCTAGTGATCAGTTTTAAATCTACAACCTCTCGGTTTAAGGCGACACACTAACCCATTAAGCTAATTAGTCGGACAATAATCAAAGGAACAAGGCAATATTGGAAAATCGGCGAGCATCAAAATACCCAAAGAATTTAAATTAACCAGCACATAGAAATAAACTAAAACTTTACATAATCAAGCCCATGAAGTCAAAATAGAAATTCTGTCTTTTACAGGTGGATTTACCAAACTCGCAATTTGAAATTCCCCGAAACAAAGCGAGAATTCGTCCAGACGTTGCAAAACATAAAAGAAAGTATCGATCTAAATATTATTCCTGAAATCTACTTCTACGCTCCAGAGTTTCACTGGTCGGCAAATCTACACAACTTTACTGGACCAGCCGAGTTTTTCTGTCTGTTTGTATTTGGTACGTTTAGCCTAATCTGTAAGTGTTGTTGGGCAGCTGTAGGGTGTGGGATCGAAACCAGTCGCTGGTTAAATGGTTTTGTCCTTGGGTAAGGTATTTCCCTGAAACAGCTTAGTTTGTCTGTCTGTTTGCATTTTGTTCGTTTAGCTCATTTGTAAGAGGGTTGACAGTCTGCATAAACTCAGTTTAAAGATATGTTTTACGTAATTAAATGAACCTCTAAATCATACACTGAAATAGCTCCGGTAACCCAACGGTATGCACGAGAAAATCTAAAGATTTAATTTTCCCATTCACGAAGATTAACATGACTATTCAATTCTCCTAAACAAAACATTTCCATCAAAGTTGGGGTCATCATCGCAATGGTGGTATTGAGAATGACGGTCACAGTTGTGTGGCTTCTTTTCACTGGAACATCGATTTCATTTGGCATGTGCGGCCTGCTGAGCTTTTATAGCATTGAACTTGATTCATTCGTCTTCCCTTGCATTCTGTTTGTGATGCCTTTTTCAACGGTTCTTACTTTTAGCAATTTCCATCGGTTTTCAGGTAAGTCGAAAATTCCCGCGGTTTATGAATTATTTAAATGTTCCAATGGATTAATCTATCGTGATAGCTCGGCCTTTTTTAAACCGGCCTGGATTATAATACAATAGTCCTGTTTGGGATAATTTATTTAAAGTTCTAAAGGATTAATCTATTGTAATAGCTGGAGCTTTTTTAAACTAGCCTGGATTATAACACAATAGTTCTGTTTGGGCAAGATATTCATGTTTTATCTCCGTGAATTAAAATAAGCAGGAGGCTTATCACACCCGCAATTATCAGATCACTCATCCCGACTCGGTTATTGGAGCTATTGAAGTGTGTTGTGTATGGTTTAGCTCCTTAAGTTTTATTACTAATCCACCAGCCTCCGATTATGTCCATTATGTACCTATTTCAATGGCATCAATATCTGGTCAGTGACAAACTTGCCTCACTCACCCTCATTGTAGACAAGACTTAACAATGCCAAAGCCACTTACAATCAACAATCACAGAAGGAAAAGACGACGGTCGTTCGAAATGCGTCCAAAACACATTGCAAGAAACCACATCCCACGGTGTATTCTGCCTGGTCACGCTCCTCTGCAACTCTTTACTCCTCGCTTGCGATCCGTCGTACTCCTTCCGCAATCCTCTCTGCTCTCTTATTCTTCTCGTGATCCTCTCCACTCTTCATCTCTTTTTCATCATCCCGGTGTTCCAAACCATCTTCCCACCATCGAAGAAGATAGAGAAGAACGAACCTCCGAAGAAAGGCGGGACGAAGCCGAAAACGAAGAGAGAAGCTTTCCAGCAGCGTCCACATCTTCATGCTCGGAGGTTCTTCTACGATTCACAGCGAGCGGCGAGCTTCAAGTCGGACGAGGGAGATGGGAGGATCGAACACATCACCTGCCTATGATCGGCATATTTTTCTCCCAGTATAAAAGGTGTGTATGTCTGGTCAGCAACTGGGTCATTTAAATCACCATCTAAGTGGCGCATGACATTAGTGAATGTTGTCTAGACCCAGTGGATTAATAGGTTGTTGTAGTAGCTCCGGTAACCCAATGGTTGGCATAAAATAATCTCGCGATTGCCATCTATGAGATAAATAAGAATTTTCTACCCTGGTTGTGCTTTATTCCATTTATTTTACAAGACCAAATACAGAATCATCCCAATGATCTATAATAGGTTCGACCAATCAGCTTGATGGCATAGTATGCCGCCGTTTCAGCCGTAGGGTTGCTGGTTCGAAACTAGTCGCTAGCTAGTCGGTTACGCCCTAGGACAAGGCACTTAGTGGACATTGCCTAAACCCAGTGGAATAATGGGTGCTACCAGATTGAACGATTAATCCGACATGATAATACTGTAATAACCTGATGATGGGCACAAGGTAATCTGGCCGTTCCTCGTGTGATAACGCACACTGCGTTTTTCCATTAACAGAGAAACAAATATATCCTACCTAAGAAAACGCAGCTCCACAAAACTAAGTTAATAACCCTACAGGTACAACTTTAATACCAGTTGAATGAATCAAGGTGAATTGAAGATGATCATATTGCTCAACGTTGACACTTTGGGGACAGCCGTCATTTCTGACCCATCTATCTTTGTACGAACATCCAGAGATGGAAATGGACTGACATATTTGCCAATACTATCCATCCAGGATTACTGTGAACTTTTCTTACTGCAATCCCAATTTGATATGGTTGAAATAATGATGAATATTTTTTATCCCAAGAACGTCCGAATAATAATGATTAAAAAATAAAACTGACAAATGGGTTGTAGAAACGAAACTACCCAATTCATTGAATTGAATTCCAATCATTTTGGGTGTTCTCTTCTGGTTTATTGTTGCCACTCCAAAACCACTATTTAACTGGGCACTCTTGGTATCTCAATATTTTAATAGATTTTTACGACAAATAAAAATGGTGGAATTAAAAAGAACCAGATTGGTATTTGCTTGCCTTGTAATTAAACAATGAGTTTATTGCACAAGGCAAAAAAATGGAATCATGTATTGGTCGATAATGACAAATGTTTTTTGGCGGGATAAGGTATTTTAATGTGTATTTTGTATCATACCAAGCACTTTGAATGGCCCATACTGGGTTCAACTAAAGCATAAAGGTAGAAGAATGAGCGCAAGAAAAAGTGCAGTGTCAGTTGTCACCATCGGCAAAATTTGATTTAAATAGACCCAAAAAGATTAAACCATCGCCTCTGGCTCTACTGGATGGTACTGTTGTTAATTCAATAAGATTGGTAAATGGTATTAAAACCATACTCCCAGCTATGGTCTGTCGGCCTATTTTTTTCAGCTGGGCAATCGGCGGTGCCTGAACTTGTGGTCTTATCGGTAGAATAAAAGCAAACGGTCAGATAAGAAAACCGCAGCATCCCGCTGGTATATAAACTCCAACAGATTAGTCAGGTGGTTTAGTGCGTCGCTTTTCAACCAAAGGGTTGCAGTTGCAGGTGCGAAACTGGAACCCGTCGCTAACTTCGGTTTTGTCCTTGGACAGGGAACTTACGAACATTTCCTGAACCCAGCGGATTAATGGGTTCTACTAAATTGAAGGATAACCCGACGGTGGGCGCGAGGTAATCTGACTATTACCTGTGTGTTAACCCCCTTGGTTTTCCCCCTTCCGGGAATAAACATTAATATCCTATCCTTTTCCCGCGCCACTGGATAACGGTACTTCCCCATAAAAGAAATAGTTGCAAGCACTTTAACCGTAGTCTGCTTGGGTACAGTTTGTAAATATATAACTAAACTGTTTTTTTATAATTTTTTATTAATAATAATAACAAAAAGCCTTAATGTTTAAACAATTTTTGTAGCTTACTATAATAGTTAAATTGGCAATACGCATAGCGATAGAGAATATACCCTGCTGCTTAGTTTCAACTGCCTCTCGGGTTGAAGTGTTTACGGTAAATAAATAAAATTACTGAGTTCGCACCAGTTCAGTGTTGGTAATTAAATCTTAAGGTAGGTAAAGTTTTATTTCTAAGCGACGAAGAAGATTATTTTATCATTCCCGTTACATCATGGATAACCCATGTCAACAAAATGACAAAGAAAATGTGTCCCCGTAAGTTGGTTGTTTTCACCATTGTTTTTATATTGGTTCTTTTTTTAATTAAATGTATTTTTTCATGTATAAACAAAATATATAACATCAGAAATGCAAAATCAACAAATTGTTTTTTTTTGTCAAAAACATAACCACTCTTTCCCCTTTAGTGATTTGGACACAAAGCGAAAAGATTATTTGGAATGGAGAGATTATTTCATGTCGGTTGCCTTCTTATCGGCTCAAAGAAGCAAAGACCCAAGCACCCAGGTGTTTTACCAGCTACTGCATAATTTGTGGTATAATGCAGGGATATATAAGATGCGTGCTAAAAATATAAGGGATATATTTGTAAGATAAAAAAAAATTGGTGGCATGGTAGCAGAGTGGAAAGTTATAATCAAATGCAAACATTCACAATTAAAAATCGTGGGTTTTTAAATTAAGTGTGTATCGAAAAAATGTATGTAAATAATCCAAAAAGGACCCAAAAATTGCTGCAAGAAGAATTAATTTAGCATTGGTAAATTCTAATAACACACTGTTAAAGTGTGTGTTTTTAAAAATATACCTAAAATATAACTGAAAACTTTTGGACATTAAGGTTCTGTGTAAAGCAGCACTGGGCAATACGACATTAGGGTTACTGGAAAACAGGGATGGATAAACCGATTTCCACCACAGGTTGGAGCATGTATTGTGAATGACGAAAACAAAATCGTGGGAATTGGTTACAACGGAATGCCGAATCATTGCAGTGATGATGATCTGCCATGGGCAAGAAAAGGAAATTGGCTTGACACTAAATACCCGTATGGTAAGTGTTTTGTTTGTACTGCCTTAGTCATCTTCAAGTTAAAAGGTTTTAGGATCTAATCCCGACCAATTAGTCGTTGTTGCCTGAACCCAGTGGTTTAATCTGTAGTCACTACAATGCAGCACCAATTTAAAACAGAGCAACGGCTAGAGTAACCAAACGTCGGACATGAGGTGGTCTGACAATTACCTACGTCTTCATGCCACCATTGTCCAACCTAAGGGTCAAACATGGGTGCCTTACCATTATGCAACACTGCCCTGTGAGCGTTATATCTCGTGTGTGATTGTCCAAATAGCATCAGTGATCTGAGAGAAGCCAAAAGATCTAGTCTAGGCGGTTGTGTCCTTGGGCAAGATACTTAGCGAACACCACTTAAAGAGAGTGGATAATTGGGTACTACTAAAATTAAAGGTACTCATATATAACGTAATCCATTAGCTCTGCTAACCCGACAGTGAGCACAAGGTAATTTGACAAGTGCAGATACCACTTGCTATTCTGATATACCCTTGAGCACGGTACTTGGGTACTTTTTTACTCGTGAATAAACTAATCTTACAAATCTTTTTTCCTAGTATGTCATGCTGAGATGAACGCCATCATGAACAAGAATTGCTCTTCGGTCAGTGGCTGTACTATCTATGTAGCTCTATTTCCGTGCAATGAATGTGCAAAACTCATTATTCAGTCAGGTATACTTTGAATTTTGCTGATGTTTGGCCACTTTATTATTTGTAGTGTAATGTTAGATTTTATTAGGCAAGGCACTCGCTTAGTGAACCCATTAGGTCCTTGTTTGAGCTCCAAACACTGAGATAGTTTGTGGAATCAAATAACTGCCTGATTAACTTGGTAAGTTAGTACGGCGCCTATCAGCCTCATAGTTGCTGATTCAAAACTGGTCGCTGTGTCATTAGGCAAGGCACTTAACGGTCTGCACCAAAACCCAGTAAATAAATTGGGGTAATTCATGAAATTTAACATGCCAACGTCCAGGGATTAAGAAAGTCATCTACATGTCGGATAAGCACAAGGAAAACGATTGCATGATTGCGTCGCGCAAATTACTCGACCTCGCGCGTGTTGAATGCACCCAGCATATTCCAAAGCACCGAAAAATTGTCATCGACTTCGACAACATAAACGCGAGACACAAGTAATATTAGAATGCCTGTAAAGTGAAGCCATCATCGTACATAGCTGTCTTTAAACTGTGCTTGCAAATGCATTTCTGCCACAGTTTATACTATTTTCTTATTGTTTTATAGATTTTAGTGATGGTTTTGTATAACAATGATATAAGAAACGTCTTAATATGGTGTATACGCCTCAATCATAATATCATAATGCAATACCTCCAATTACCCGATCTTTCGATCGCGTGTGAGTACGCGTAAAATCGTGTGAAAACCTCGACTCAATTATAATATCAGTATAAGCAGAATTCCACAATTGGACACGATAAAACCCCATATTTTGCCATTATAAAGTTAAACCTTTATTCCCTTTCTTCATTGCAGTAATTTTAACCCAACATAGTTTAAAAACGTACTCGAACATCTATTTCGGTCAAATTTAATATTATAGCTCTGTTCGTGTTCATAATTTATGACCCTTTCACACAATTTAAAATTACCCTTAAAGAGGGATTCGTAAAAACAGTGTTCGCTTCAAACTCATATTTAGTACACAGCATGCTCATACTAACTGTACAAGGTTGTAATTTACCGTATCCCAGTTCGGTTTTCACTTGTTTTTCGTGCTGTATATTGAACTTTGTCGGGTAAGGCAATACCGAGTTACGATTTGTTTTTACCGTTAAATAAATAAAAGCTGTTTTATTTGTTTGGTAACTGACAAGTTCATATTTGATAAGGCACCATGTGATAAACATGACACGTGAGCACCCTATTCAAAGGTGTATTCAATGGAGAGTTAGAGCGGTAACTTCAGCCTTATTGTTTAGTGTGAAATGACGCGGGTGGTCGTAGAGTACCCCGTTCTGACATGCGGACTATAAAATGCAGCGTCAGCTAAATGAACAGTGAAAAAGGTTAAGAGGAAGTTGGAACTAAAAGCTTTTAACGATACAAACCTTTCATAAGTGGGAGGAAAAAAGAAACTAAACCTTAGAAAAGTTACTCTAGGGTAGTAAATGAAAGCATTTCACCTCATCAACACTTTGAATGTAATGATATTAACATCGCGAATATTGAGCTTGCGGAAGGTTAATTTTGTGGGGTATTCTCTCGCCTTTCATTCGGAAGGATATCGGATTGAAACTGGTTGCTTTTCAGTAGTTTGGTTCTAAAAAGTGCAAGAATGTTTAAGTCATACAACACGTTGCAGTGAACCCGACGATGGGAAGAGGTAATCCGACGGTGAGCCTGCGTTTTACTTACGTTTTCCCATTCGCGAGGATAAAACATGAATATTCTTACCCCATATCTTCCTTTTACTGGGTGGAGCAATATCGCGCCCATTGCTGCATCTTGCAAACTCTTCACCATTATGTATACGGTCGTGTGGCCGAATGGTTAAGTCAACCGATACATATACTCTTATACAAAAAACGGTCCTGGTGACGAGCGCATCCTGGGTTCGGAACTTGGCATGGTAAAAAATCTTTACCATTAATTCGTGATTAAAATTTTAACATGACAAATATATTTGTCAAATAAATTGGGACGTTCTTAGAATTATTCTACTTTCAATATAGTTAATTGCCATAGACAAACGGTCGGAAAATAGCGATTTTATGCCCAAACGTTAAAATTTAGAAGTGCCACTTTAAAAGGTAGCGTGGGGGGTTCCCCATATACGCTTGCTAACCGGCAGACAAGAGATTGTTTTCATAAGGTGGCGTGCGAGCATATATGTTCAATATAATGAACAAATTTGTACGGTCGTGTGGCCGAATGGTTAACGCGACCGGAACATATAGCGCCTGTTATACAAACAAAAACGGTCCTGGTGACGAGCCATCATAGGTCGGAACTTGGCACGGTAAAAAAACACAGAGAGCGACTTTGGTACGGATGAATTAATGCTACCGATACATATTCTCAAATCTATACATAAACGGTTTTAATAACGAATCCACCATAAGTTTAAAACTTAACCTGTGGGTTCGAAACTTAACTCTGTTAAAAGAAACACAAAAAGATAACCGCTATAGCTTTTGTGGATACCACCTCATTTTTCGACCACAGCGGTTATCAATCACGCATTGACATAGTTAAGCCCCCCACTCCAATTTTCTATTGATTTTGCCCAATTATTAAGAATAAATCGGCTGTTTAACGATTAAAAGTTTAAGTCAGAGTATTTTGCCAATAATGAGTGATATGTTAAAGACATTATTGTGTAATAATTTAAATTTTTCCTTTACGAACTTGTGATGGATAACAGTGTTTTAATAAATTACTTTAAATCATCATATGGGATACACGTATATATTGTGTTATTATAGGTCCTGCTATGTGTAATATAATGATAGTACCGGACATTTTTAGAAAATAATTAACTCTTTTTTTTATTAAAATAGTGTCGGTCAACTATTCCCTAGGGCCTAGCCGATTAATTTGTAGCGTGTCGGATCATCAGCCGAAAGGTAGTGGAATCAAAACTAGGCATAATCGGCTGTTTCCGTAGGCAGGCCACTTAACGGACGTTGACAAAATGCAATGACTTAATAAGTTGAACAAAAACTGTGCCAATTTTATATTATGTTACACGTTGCAATGGATCTCGACTGTATGCAAGAGGGATATGGTTTTGCGTGTAATAAAACTTCTTGCTCTTTTTTCTGACGATTGCCCATGTGATTACACCCTAGTTTTCCCATTCCCGGGGATAAAACATGAATACCTTCCAACACAATGGACAAATGACTTATCGGACATCGCCTGGACTTGGTGGATTAATGCGTTATATCAAGACTAAACTAATGTATTAATCAAATACACTTAACTTTAATCGCTCTGGTGGTGGATGCAGCAAGGTAATCTGTTTTCCGTTTGATAGCAGTATACAGTATTTGGTATCAAAACAGTTTTATATAAATATACCGCATTGTACGGTGGTGTGGCCTAATGGTTATCGTGACCGATACACCATATACCAATTCTTATACAAAAACGGTCCTGGTGACGAGCCCATCATGGGTTCGATACTTGGCACGGTTAAAAAATATATATAACACATTTTTAACCTTTTAGTAGTAGCTTTATTTTTAAAGGGCTCGAGCATAATGCTCGTCATCACAATCTTTTAATACAGAAATCGGTATATGTATGGGCGCAAGCTAATCTGACGCTTTCTCATGTTCGAAAGCCCCTGCCGTTTTCCCATTCTTCGAAATAAAATAGGAGTAACCAATTATGGTTATGTAACAGTACCTGACTGTAATAACGTGGACAATTGCCCACCATTTTGTGATGATAATATCTCGCCTAGATCCTACAATCTTTACTTTTGATAAAAAAAATCAGCCAAAACCATTTTCTGGTATACGGTCGTGTAGTGCAGTCGGTGAGGGCATCCACTATACCAACCGAATTGGTGTTAACCAACCCGCCGTTGGCGTTTCGGTTATTTGCTTGGAGAAGGTATATACTTAGCTATATCTTCTAAACATACACTATGCAAAAACCCGACGATGGGGGCGAGGTAATCTGACAATTGCCTGTTTTATAACGCCTCTTTACGTTCTTATAAGGTAATCTGATGATTGCCCGTGTAATAACGCTCTTCGTGTTTATAGTAGTGATGGGATAGGATAGGATATTCATGTTTATCCATGTGAATGGAAAAAACAAGGGGGTTAACACACGGACAATCGTCAGGCTATTGCAATGTGTTGTGTATATGATTCAAACGTTCCCTTAACTTGATAGAACCCATTAATCCGCTGAGTTCAGGCAATGTCCGTTGAGTGACTTTAACAAATGAACACAACCGACCAACTAGAGACCAGTTTTGAACCTTAAACCTTTCGGTTGAAAGGCGTCGCACTAAACCACCAGACTAACTGGTCGGACAAAGCGACGTGATCCTGTTACACGACGGTCCCAATAAGTTTAGTTTAGTTTATTTATTTTTCTCCAGTATTAAATAATAACAAATGAAACAAATCACAACACAGGGACGGGAAAAGACGGAAAAATGAACATTCACTAAAACAAGTCAATAAAAAAGATTTAAAATAAACAAAGTAAATATACAAAGTAAGCGAATCGGTAATCATTTTGTTGTTTGGTATCGAGCGCAATTTATGTTGTTATTCCGCCATACGATTGCTCCGTTGGAGTATTGATCGCGAAGCTCGATAAATCTTCCTTTTTCGAAGCCGACAAATTGTCGATTTACAGGCACGACGCGCGCAGTAACCGCAGTCGAGTGCGACGCATTACGAATTCCAGCGTTTTTCTAATTGCCCGGGCGCGACACGGCGCGCCTAATGCCGGGGAAAGCGAACTCGTAGCCACCGCTAATCGAATCTTCTGGAATTCCCGACGGACCGCTTGCCCACTGTAATGACAATAGCTTAGAGCGAACTAATTTGTCTAATGGCCTGACCAGCACGCTGATATTGCGGCTTTAATATGAGATCAAATAACACGGTATAGTTTAAGTTAAATGAATGAAGACTCTCACACAGGCTCCGTTAATCAATTTGAAGAGATTTTCTCGAATATTTTGGTATACATTTCTCTTTAAGGCGTTAATTTTGTTTTAAAACGTTTATAGTAACATTTTCTGGGTTTTAATATGTCTGTTGCACTTCCAATCTTTTAGGTGGAATTTTTCCTGACGTTTTAAACATTAATCACCCTGTCGAGTTTTGTTCATTAACTTGCCAAAATGGTCACGTTTCTTATTTTAAGTTTTCCTTGCGACAATCTGTATTTCAATATTAACAAAAACAAGGCGAATTTTGTTTCGTTTGGTATTTTTTGTACAATTATGTTTCCATATTTTCTAATTGTTCTCCACTACACGAGGCAAATATTTACAGTTGGTCAAAGTGGTAAATCCGTCAAATTTACCTTCGATAACATGTTCCTCGTACACGAAACACTTGTTTATTCCCAACTTAGTATGATGGACCCGATCTAAGTACCTACAGGTTGTCTCATCCCGCAGTGACAACACTATTTGTTACGTCACACACGCCGGATGACGTCACGGCCGAAAGTAATTTCGGTAATTGCCGCTATGGATCCCGGGTAACGAATGCGCAATGTCAGTGATCCGTCTCCAGGGAGCCTAACAAGCTTAGCGCCTTATGTCGCTTCACCTTGAACGATTATGCCTTTATCCGCACACCGGTTCACTTCGCGTGGTCGTGCGGGCGAAAGGTTGGCGGAGGGGAGTTTAAACTTTTCCTTTTGTGGCATAAAGTGGTAGAAAATAGTCTTATATATCTAAAATGCTGGAATATCTTTTTCACAGTGGGTATGGGCAGACCTGACTTTATAATCGATGTAGGATTACATTCTCACCCCTTATGGCCTATAATAACATAATCCACAATATCATTGGGTTAGTACGATGGATATTTATCCAGAAATTCGTTAAAACGCATCTAGTTACCAACCCATCACGTTTTAAATTACAACTTGATTTGTTAAAATACGATGCCCTACGTTTCAGCCTTAATTAAGGTTGAAATTAGTTATAAATAATTGTTTTAGATACCGTTTAATACCAAAATAACGCATTTTTGAACTTGATTATGCTTCCTTTTTACCGAGCCAAGTTTTGGACTTATAAAGGGCTTATTTATACAGAAATCGGTATATGCACCGTCGTTAGCTATTCGACAACACCCATACGTTGCTTTGATTTTAGTAAAAGTACGTCAGCACGATCAAAAATAACCAAAAAAAGTGACACAAATAAAAAAGAACACGGCCGAGGCCAATTGAAATAAGTTAACTTTAAAGTTATTCAACAAGTTGACCTCACGTTTTACTTTCGATTTAACGTCGTTAATAAGCATTGTGTTGTTGAGTTGAATGTATTTTCATACTTTAAAGTGTTTAAACCGTATTCTTTCTGCAGTATTTTTCCGTTTGTATTTTTATTCAAGTCGGAAATTTCTTCTTCGTTTTAAGAAATAAAACTTATTTACTGTTAACGGGGAAATGTACTAAAACACAAAACCTAAAAACTAAACTAAAAATGAATTGTGTTGGGAAAATTTCTTAGGTTGTTCGTTTTATAGAATCCACTGTTTCCTGATTTACTTTTCTATTTTACGTACTCTTGTGTTGTATCATGGCGAATTATTGCGATATTTTAGAGGAATTATAGATAAAAAATAACCACCACGAATTATCAATCACGCATTGACAATGTTAAACCTCCCTCATTTCTGGATTGATTTTGCCAAAGTATTAAAGATAAATCTTCTGTTTAACGATTTAAATTCAAATCAAGTATATCACTTGTACGACGTGATTTATAACTGGCGTTATATTAAAATAACGCCAAGGCTAAAATGGTTTTACTAAAAATAACAACCAAGTCGGAATTATGATTGATATCCCCTTGTCTTTCCTAATTAATTTCGAGCAATCCTTCTAATAGCAGGTTTCTTGTACGGCGAGTTATCTTTGAAGCTCGTTTTTCAAACATGTTCTTGTCCTGTTCAAAACCTCGTGGGTGCCGTGGTACAAGGTCACATCGCCTTGCACAGACATGTTTTCATTTTTTTATTCGATTATGGATTTAATGGAATTGAAATGGGAAGGGTGGGGTAAATCGAGATTTGCGAATTTTCGCGTGCGCGAACACACAGAATATGGTTCTGTTTTAAACCAAATAAGTTATGTTTACTCAAGTTTATATTCGTCGGTTAAAAACAAGTTCCTTTATAAGCCACCAAATTGCCGGATTACTTCGTTCACACAGTCGATTTGATAGAACTATTGCGTTGTGTTGTATACAACCCTTTTTCTCTTTCCGTATTTTATGATGGGATAGGTGGCGATGTTTACCCGCATTTTATAACTATGGATGGGAAAACTGCATTGCTTTTTATCCCAGCTGAGTTTCGAATTCATGATGGACATTTCACTAAATAGTTTTTTATACAGCTCGTGTATAAATCTATTCCGCCGTTTTTTTGTATCGAGCCCAGGCTCGTACCCGAAATGGGCGCTCCCAAAAAAACATTTTTCGCGTTAAACATTCGGCCACACGACCGTTTAGGATGACAAGTTAATTCTTCCAAATCTTGTTTATCAAGTGACACGCCCCTCAATTATCCGAATAAAAGCTGTCTAAAACAACCGCACTGTATGTAATCAGCGGGTAACCTAAAAGAGCGCTTTAAGGGGATTGTTTGTATCCAGTGAAATTAAATTGTGGGTTAAACTAAAATAGCAGCGACATTATCGTATACAACACGGTGACATAGGTTTGTCTAACCTAACAAACCAATTTATTTCTCATAATAGCATAAGTTCGGTAAAAAAAGTAATCCAACAACAATTAAATACTTGATCGACAAAACCCAGTGATTAGAAATTTCTACAAACTTATATTTCATAAAGTGAAAAATCCAAGGGACAAAAACTACATATATATAAATAGCAATATAGCATATCTATAAGTGTTTAAAGGACTATAATTTGTCATTAATGATTTGTCCCTTAAAGAGATTTTCTGACTATGTTCCATTATTTATACCCATTACTTTTATCTCACAGTCGGAAATGTCGAATTGGTAGCACATAAATAACGGACGATTACTTTTAAACTTTGCTGGGAATATTTTTCGCGGATTTTTATTTTCTTTTCTCTCTCGATCGATTC
This sequence comes from Ciona savignyi, assembly GCA_000149265.1. NCBI lineage: Eukaryota > Metazoa > Chordata > Ascidiacea > Phlebobranchia > Cionidae > Ciona > Ciona savignyi. The sequence goes on from CH002355.1 coordinate 609,970, forward strand.
GCAGAGAATCAATACCGGGACGATCATGTAGCGATTTCCCATCGCTTTATACGATTTCCATGGCTGTTCATGGGAATCTATTATCGACAATTAATGGATTTTAGCAAAAAAAGTGATTCAATATTCGTCGCTTGCATTGTGTGTACGGTGCCGGCTATACAGCTTGTTAAGAACGGTTTTGGTCTTCCTTTAAGGCTGCTTCTATTATACCAGCCATTTACTACCCCGGGTAAGAAACGTGAAAATGAATTGTAGCAGAATTTAATCGAAAGTCAAATAAAATAACGCAACTGTCTATGCGAAACACACATATGAGCAATGCGGCAACTCGGCCATGAGTAGACTGTACAAGGTATAAAGACGTACATCTCGTTTATATGGCGCTATATACAAAATGTGGTATATAAATGGGAGATTTCTAAGAAAAAGTGGTCGAGTAGCCGGGACAGCCTTGTGTTATTTATTATAAGTAACTTCAGTTTGATTGATGCACCCAAGTCAACTTTTTCCATCAGGCTTAGCCTCGAACCCAAGATCCCTCGAAAAAGCATTTTTTTGTATGATGTCCAAATGTGAGACGATAACTGTAGCTCAAAATAAAAGTCGACCCGTGTACATACAACCCCACTTGCTTTTCTTTTCTACATCAGAAATTAAAAAAGGGTCTCTTGTCGAGATATTGAATAAACTTGCTCCATGTTGACCATAACACCCACTGGAATGTCGATTGTTGTTCCGGCAAAAGGCACTCGTATACAACACACTGTAATAGCTTGGGCTACCTTATGTGGATGAACAGCTAGCTCGTACGATTTATATACAGAATTCTATAAAAAAAACGTCATGGTGACAAATCCATGAGGGGGTTAAACTAACAGTTTGGTAAAAAATCAAATTCAGACAAATAGACAGGACACATTTTCGCCCATGAAATTAGGATTGCGTTATGGTGGATTGTTGAGGTTAAAAGACCTTAACATTTATATATCCAATAGGATAGATAGATTTTTGACCTGCGTTGTGTTCATGGGTTTGTCACTAAAACTGTTTTTTTTTGTATAAAGTTCGGTATGTATCGGTTGCGCTAACAATTGATCACATCTTAACTATTCTATCATTTAAACAAAGCATAACATAGTATATTTGGCAACTAGACTGTGAGCAAGCTGTAGTGTTTGCCGGTGATGTAACGGTGACCCCCATGTATAATATCATCCTACCTCAGTTGAAGATCCAGTGATATCCCGTTATAAGACACGGTGATGAATTAACAGTATTCATTTGATTAAGATTAATAGAGCGTTAGTAAATTAAAAAAGATAAGTTTAAAAAAGTATATTGTTTGTGGCAGCTCATTTCACGCACTGCAATTACGGTCGACGACAGGTGTGGGTTCGGTAGCCACCCCGTCCACTTACTGCGCGGTTGTGATTTCTTGTTAAGTCACTTAACGATCTGTTGTGGTCGAAAGGTTAACGTAACCGATATATAACATTTCTATATAGTAACGATATTTAGGAAGATCACATTATTTGTTCGAAACGTAGCCTAATAAGGAAAAGGCAATCAACCCTGAACGGTTGTGTTGACGAATGGTTAACGACACCCGTACATATAACACTTCTATAAACAAAACGGTCTTGAATCACAAGGACTCGAAACCTAATAAAAAACAATCAACCGTGAACGGTTGTGTGACCTAATGGTTTGCGCGACCGATTTCTTTACAGGGACCGTCTTAGTGAAGAAACACATTAGGGGTTCGAAACATAGCCTGGTAAAACAATCCGCGCCTTGTAACGAATTGTTCCGCTATGTGATGAACTTTAGTATTGAACCAAAACGCATCAACCTATATTTTTGAAGTTCCGAGTGTGTATTCAAGTGGTCGGAACGATTCAATTTCCGTCACGTGCCATTCAGACCGTGACTTGGTGCTCTTGCAACTTCATTATCTCGCTTGACAGCACGCGTGCGCTCGGTCAAGCGAAACACTTCCTCTCACTTGTTTAATTAGCATTGCGATCGACAGAGCGTGCTTGTTTTTTTACCGAGACATGGTTTCGAACCCAGAAACCTGGGATCGTACAAAGTGTTGTATTGTTTCTGTGCTCTATCTAAAATTCTAAAGACTACAGGTTGACATTTTGATATCTGATTTTAGTCGGTTATGTAACCGACAGTTGACATCTCAAAACTAGTGAGCTGTGCACTTAAATTAAGTTATTTTTTATTGGACCAAGGTCCAACCACATTATGAGCTACGACTGTTTTTTTTTTTATATATATTCGTTATATCTATCGGTTGCGTAAGCAATTCCGTCACAGACGACCGTACCAATACCTTGGTCGAATGGAAAGTCAAAGTTTGATCAACCATACTCCTTATATACACTATGCACTGCAATTTTTTTAAAAGAGTTAACCAATATCTTTCAAAACGCCATGTTTGTTACCCACTCTACAATAACATGTCCTCGTGAAACGGTCGTGAAGCCAAATGAAGATCGTCTCCAATACAAAATGCCAATTTAAAATAAACCTATAACCGGTCCATCAACGATTCTTCGGCATGTAAAAAATATCCAAACATTTTTTTGTTAAAAAAATTACAAAATATCAAAAAACATGTCTGTCGTTAATAGAGGTTTTATTATACTAGTTAAATTATGTAAAAACGTTAGACACAACCGACAAACTTATAATGATAATAAGACGCCCATATACCAAGTGCATAAACATACTCAGCTCAAAGCACAGGCAAAACGAAGAAAATGATGCTATAAATCTTACTGGTGTAAAAATTTTAATTTTGCAACATTTTCACCGTTTGAAAAATATATTGTTCGTATTAATCTGCTCCGTATCCGGCAATACTTTTCATAATTCAAAGCTATAAACGAATCGCAGATGCGCGGTGCGCAACGTTTATTAACAGCATCTGGCCACACACGAAAGATGCAGTTCAACACAACGAAGGCTACGCCGACTGGCTTTGATGGTGCGTAGCCAACAGCTCGGTACCGCTTAGCGACATTTGGCCACCGTTGCAGTGGTATTTGACCAGCGGGGCGTCTCAAATCCACGATCGCGATTTATAGCAAACGCTTAAAGGGCCATTATACGGCGATTTCAGCATTTTAATATGGCGTTTAAAACGCATGTAGTGTTATAGACGGGTGAAATGTGAAGATAGAATGTAGAAATCTAACATATGTTAAACTTTTGTGTGGCCGTGTAATTAAAACAACTGTTTCATATTCGGATTTCTGTATAAAATGATCTCAGTAACAAACCTTTAACCGGTAAAAAAATGAACATGTATACTTGGAGTACTTGATAATCCTGTCTCTACAGTTTCATCCATAATCAGTATTTTTTTAAATTGCAAAATATAAATGATGATAATGATTTGCTTTTCATGCCATAAACCTTATGCGTACGCGATGAATTTTAAACATCCATTCCAAACCGTCGATTTAAACTTTAATAATAAAATAGATAAAAAGATTGGTATAGGACCATGCCTATAAACCAATAAACTGATTTAAAACTTAGGCGAAGCTCAGAAAAAAGTCGCATTCGCAAATAAAATTCTAATCGAATCAGCCGAATGAACCCGTTTGAACCGATCGGGCACTGCGCGAAAGTCACCGGAGCGTGACGGGTTCGGGAAGCAACCGAAGCGATAACGGAACTGCCAACTCCGCACAATGATTTCCCGGAGTGCGGGCGGCGGACCCGACAGAGAGAATACATGAAGATAAACGACACACAGTCGCGTTGACCATTCGGCCACTCCAAATTAGACACAAAAATCGGTCTTTGTGACAAGCCCCTCAGTAGTTCGAAACTTAGCCCGGTTAAAAAAGTTAAAAAACTAAGTTGTGACTATTAAGTAAAAGGGAAACCTACATAAGCGCCGGAACCGCATGGTTATTACCATTTAAAAGCGCAGTTAAATGTGTTGAACTTTAAAATTACATTTCTTAAAGACATTACGATACATCAATTAAAAGGTGTGATTTGTTAATTGAACTTATCACACAGGAATTTACTTTGTTTAAAATACTTAAAAAATGAACTTTAACCTGTTTTAAAACCTATCTGTCTGACCTAAAATACTCCTTGGAGAATTTAATTTTTGTTTTTATATTTCATAACAGACTACATAATGACGAGGAATACATAAAACAATATATTTTCAATTAAGGCGGAATTTCGTTTCCAGTGTTTTAGCGCAGTGTTAGGAAACAAAATGGTGGACGTGGGACGTTACGGTCAATAGTACGTTGCAAGCCAATAAAACCACTCTTGAGCGAAATTAGGCCCGGAATCAAGTTAATCTCGACTTCTTCGATAAAAACCAAGACAATGTTATACCTGAGTGCTAACACTACATCAATCCTAACCTTGTTACAGCCGCGCGGACGTGCCGAGCAGTCGTTCCAAATGTCATTACAGTACAAATCGAACTAAGAGTTTATTAAGTCAGACGGCATCGCGAAAAAGCTCGTGAAGCACCTGCTGTTGCCCTTTGCGTCTTTTTTTTGAAGCATGTTTTTATTTTTCTCAGAAACCGAAGAAATAAGGAACCAACGTGGACATTTCATCATAACCTTTCGCGTTATAATTCTACAGTTTATGTGCTTGTTATTTCAATACAATGTTCCTTGTATTTCAATAATCTACAAAATATTATATGAATTTGTTTATGAATATTAATTAGTTTAAAGTAGTTAACAAAGAAATAAGCCTCATTGCAAATTTGACTTTTTTATTAAATTTATCCTCTACATTATGCAAATATGTACAGTATTTACAGCCGATAATCATTAGATTTCAAGGTTTATTCAAATAATATTAATTTGATTCAAATTAGTAAGAAAATTTCGCATTGAAACTTTATTGACGTCATTACGGCGACGACGTTTTAAGGCTTCCCTCCTTTTCCATTATTTAAAAAATGTAAATTAAAAAAGTCAAAATTTAAATGTTAAAAAAACGGAAAGAATTCTAAGCGCGGTTGGTTTGTTTTTGTTTTATAGTGCGCGACCGGGTTATATCCCGCGTCGCCGATCCAGCCCGGGCGAGATTTTAATCCAATTTAAGCATACGCTCGCGTGCCACTGTTTTCGCGGCAAATCGCGACCGAGGAAAAAGGGGGAAAGGCCAATTGACTTTAAATCGGGACAAAGTAAGCTTATTGGCCTTGCAGAGCCCAAGCGGCCACTCTACGCTCTTACCTAATGCGTTTTCGGTGCAAAATTGGATTTCGCGATTATGCAGTTATGATCGGGTAGTTACAGTCAATCTGGCGGATAAGTTCGCTTTCGGCAAATTCTCGCGCGCGCCCGTTTCAATAGATCGACCTAACGCAATAAACAAATAATTTCGTTTAGCCGAAAGCCCAAGCTTTATTGCATTTGAAAGAAGTATTAGATTATGGTACCAGGAGCGACAGTCACTTAACGCGCAAAAAGTGATTAATAAAAACAAAACTCAAGTACAGAAGAGGACAGGGAAAAATTAAATTAAAGGGATGATTTTATATAGAATCTACAGCTTTGTACAGTTGACTGTATAATTTTATTACAGATAGATTTTTTTCCTGGAAACTTAGGTATTTCAAATGGATTACCCTGCGTACTTGGGCGTTGGTTCCAGTTATGACACCACGGCCTGTATGGTCGCCGCTGCCGCTAATAATGATGGGCACCAAGCATACGTCACAACTCCTTATGCCGATTTCAACTCGTGTGCGCATGCGCAGGTAGTTGTTTGCTGTGGGACGTATTTCGGAATTTATGCTGAAATTCCTCTTCGGAAATCCGGGGCTGAGGGCCGGTCATTTTTTAACGTTTTTGTCGCAATTGGTTTGCGTTTGATACGACGCCCACTCGCCTAATCTCTTGGATAAAACGACCAACCTGAAAAACTACCCACAAAAAAAACTACCCACACCCTGCTCAGTAGATTATAACTTTCGCCGAAAGATTGGTGAATCGAAACTATTCACTGACTAGTCGGATGTGTTTTGTGGAATATACTTTATGGGACATCACCTGAACTCAGTTGATTGATACGTTAAACCAAATAGTAAAACGACCAAATTGTGAACAACACAATGCAATAGATCCGTTAACCAGAAGGTGGACACGAGGTGATCTGTTGTTAATACATGCATATAAAAACCGACTGTAAAATTTTGTTTCAAAACCGCGCTGAGTACAAAAATTCCTAACTTGACATGGACGTGTTTTCGAATTAGATTTACTTCTTTAATATTTAATATCTTAAAATCACCATCCTTAAAAGTTCAGTTTGTATTCGCCCATTTTTCTTGACGGATTTCCCAAACACTTTGCCTACTTTTATCGCCACTCTAGCTCTTAGCGTAAACAGATTCGCTGGTGATGTTAATTGTTATGTGAAATAATACTTAGCATCACGATTGGGCTTGAAATAAAAGGAGTATGTCTTACAATGTAAGCCAATATTTTATATAAAGTTAAGCTAAGCATGGTATTTCCCCCCTATTTCTGCCAAACCCTTTTCCTCGGTTGTGGACTAACCAGTCAAAAACTAGCAGATATGTATTATGCAATAACGCAATAAACCACGGGGACAGAAAACTGCACGAAACTTAAACAAAACATACAGTCGGTAGCAACCTCTACTACGTGTTATCTGTTTTAATGTGCTCCGCTGTAACTTCGATTTTAATTTCCCGTCAAACATTTTCGGCAGTCCTCGCAAGGAAACTTTGCATCCGCGTACACACCCTCAGTACCAATACGAAACCCGACGTTCGGAACGGGATCCTGCCAGCCGCCAATGCCTTCTGCCGCCGCGTACGGCCTTAACGGTCTCCGGGACCAGTCGCCATATTCTACAGGTTAGTTTGTGGCGTTGTCATATATCGAGTTCAACAGTACCGCTATTCTACTGTAATGATTGTATTTTAAGTATTTATCTTAATACATATATAAGTGTATATTTATATGGAAATGTCCGCCTACGCCTGTTAAAGATTTCTCTGAATACCTATAAGTGTGTATGTGGATAACCTTGATTTGTGCAGTCACACAATTTAAACTTTTATGCTTATAAGAAAATGTATCACCGTGATGTATTATCGCATGTCTGTAAAACAACCAATTATTATACTTATTAAGATTATATTCACATACCTTTGATATGCCAATACTTTGTACTGTCACATAGGCTTAACTCTTTCTTTATATATTTATATATGCTCATATAATGACCAATAAAGTGACTTAATATATTTTATTTACTTAACAATATATGCACATGGACAAGGCGACCTCATAGTTTTAACTCTATAAGAAAAAATACGACGACTTTTTACATAAATAAATCGACCAATCCGTTCAATGAACGATTGACAACATGTGTGGGCTAGGTGTTGTGTCAAGATCAAACAGTATAAATAAGAAATGTTATTTGTTCGAGAATATTGCATGGAGTTGTAAGATAAACAGACCAAAAAAGCACAAAGCCATAGTAATATTATAATGTTTATCTTAATAAGAGTCGTTTCGAAAAGTGCCTATTTGATTTCAATTCCGAAATAACTATCATTACGACAAAAATCTTTACTCTTGCATTACGTTTTGTTTTACGAATTTAGTTCTACTATATTGATAAATGTTTTATGGGAATTTTGTAAGCTGGTTCTACATTATATCCTACTTGGTAACTAATCATGTAGTGCATAAATATAATTTTATTGTTTGTACATGCTGGTGTAAATATTAAACATTGTTTTAAAGGTGCAAATTGTATTTAAAGCTTTATTGTAGGATTGGCAATCATCGAACGGTAGCTTAAATACTACGTTCAATTTTAAACGTATTTTGCGAGCTTTATAAATAAAGTTTATCCCAACATTTCACTTTTGCCATTTAACCAAAATTTCATCACGTTTAAGAGTATTGTTAGTATTTTTAAAACGCAGTTTTACTGTATAACTATACTTTCACCCATATATGTACGTTTTTAGTCCTTTATCATTAGCTTAAGGCTCAGTAAACACAATTTTAAATCGTCCTGCGATACCGGCACACTTCTAATGTCACTCTAACGATGATAGATATGTGGTGTAGCAAATCCAGGACACCACACACATGGCGTATTTAGCAGATCCAGCTTTAGATAAGGCACATGGCGGGTAGGTAAAAATAAACAACACGCTGAAGATATGTATCGCTATTTTTCTTGAACTTTTTCCGTCGGCGTTAAGGACCTGAGACAGCTGTTTTCCCCGGGGCCAGGGAAGTTAGGTTATTTGTTTTGGATTTACCAGGTTACCACTAGGAAGAGGGTACTATAGAGAGGCATTTGCTATTACCAGATTATTTTTAACTTGGGATATATTTTATAAGTAGAAATATTACAGCCCTACAAAAGGGCCAGAAATATTTTCAGTTATTAATTGCATGTGTTAAAAGAACTTTAGAAGTCTACTTTAAACATTTATAAATTGTACTAATTATAAAAATTAACATAGGTATGTAAATATTTAACACAATAATAGTGTTGAATCCCTTTGACCACGACGGAACTTTTGCCGTTTTTGGCAGTTTTGAGTAAGGTTGCTTTGACCTCGTTTGCTGCGAATACTGTTGGACTTAGGGCAAAATAATCCATTACAAAGTTGTCCAGTATATAATTTTCTACTAATTGATATTTTTATTTTAATGACGTCGTAGAATTTGTAATAACGTCATAATCAATACTTTATACTCTAATTACTGGTTACTGGTAGCTTGTAGAAGATAGTAATGTATTACAAAGTTGTTCAGAATGACATTTCCTACAAAGTAACGTCTTTTATTTTTTGATGACGTCAACTAAGCGTGATGACGTCACCCATGACTGACAAATAAGGCATTTCATCTGCAGAATCACTGTCGGCCTTAGTCATGCTGGCAGCCTGATCGGCGGTAAATTGTCATATTTCTTCTGAATATCAAATAATAATTCAATAACAAACAAAACAAAGCGAAAAAAATGAATAAATATCAATAGTAATTAAAAAAAGTCATATACACATATGTATTCATATATATATCGTTGAAAGATCAAAAATGACTGGTAAAAGCGAAAACAAAGAAGACTACTGCTAGTTTTATTCTCACAGCAATTAGTGTAACAATTTTAACTCCCCAGAACGCAAAAAAAACGATGTTATGCTTAAAAGTTAAACTGATACAAAAATTTTGAAGAAACATGTTTGGAGCATTATTACTCAAAAATTTTAAATGCAAAGGTTATGTTTTTATGCCTTATTTCGAAAGATCTATTCAAATGCTTTCCAAAAATATAAAAACTAGAAAAATCCCCCAAGAAACGACTGAATTGTGCATTTTTTGTCGGGGACACTTCTCGGTTACAAATATGTAACCGTCGTGGTCTAAGGGTTTTAACCTTTTCGCTTGCGAGCCGCTAAAAATGATTGCCTGGTGTTCGGTTTTTAAAAAGACTGGTTGCGAGATTTTGCAGGTATAGGCTTATTTGACTCGTACAAAGACCGATTAGTTTGGAGATTTATTGTTTTATATATTTAGGCAACGTATTTTTTTGTAACAAATAAATGTTGTTGTTTCGAACTTTGCATGTTTTCAGTCGTTCGGAGAACTATCAATTCTATTTCACCCGTGTTTTTTATTAACCTGGACAGATAGACATATTTTGAACAATGATAGTGTTGGGCACAGTTAAATATATTACATATTTTGTTTATTATTAAAAACATATTTAAAGTTACTATCAAAGCAAAAATAAAACAGGTTCTAATAATATATTTTTTTAATGTATAGAGTGGGACACTGTAATAATATCAATAATAAGCACCACACTAAAATTATTTTCGTCATAGATGTTTTTTGCCTCTTAATTTCGGTCTTTATACCTATAATAAATAGATTACAAAACGCAATTTTCGCTCAGGTATCTTGTTTTGGCTCCTGTAGTAATGGATGATTGACAGTAAACACCAAAGATTTAAACTTCTATTTAGATAGATTAGGATACTCATTTTTAAACGGGGACTATGGTCGTTATAGCACACGTAAATATCAGATTAAATTACGAGCCCTGTCTAGTTAACAAATTTATTGTAGTAAGGTAATTAATAAAACTTTAGAATTTTGACTAATTCATTTATATTCATTGGATTGAGGTAATAGCCTTGCCCAACGACACAACCACACATAAAGTGATCAGGGCTGATATCAGAACCAGATTATGTTTCGCCATGAATTATGTTACAAATTGTATTATTGTTACATTATTGAACTTGCAAGGAACATTACTGAACTTGCAAGGAACATTAGTGAACTTGCAAGAAACCCATAGACCAAGCAGTTATTTAAATCCAATGTCGCTGCCCGTTTTAAGCGAAACTGGCCTGAAATCACATATTTGACTTATTTCTATACCTGCTACCTTGATTTCCGCTGTAATTTAAATTTGATATTTCGGACAGTTCCTTGCAAGTTCTTCGCCGAGACCCCGCACCAACACCCTGGAGGATACGGAGGACTCCACGAAAGGAGGAAGCAGCGTCGCATCCGGACCACCTTCACCAGCTCTCAGCTCAAGGAGCTCGAGAAGGTATTCGCAGAGACGCACTACCCCGACATCTACACCCGAGAGGAACTGGCTCTGAAGATTGACCTCACGGAAGCGAGAGTGCAGGTTGGAAAATTTTGTCGCATAAGACGGGTTTCGATCCTTGGTTTATATGTTTCCCAGCGGATTATGTCATAGTTTTCGGTCGTGCTGACCGATTGACCAAACGACCGCTCAAATTTGATAATTAAGCGATATGTAACGACTTTTTAGTTGTTTTATAATAAAACTAATATTAGGTAAGGGTGAAATTTACAATTGACAAAGTTACAACTTTCCTACGTCTTCTCAACCACCAGCAATAATAAAGCGGTACCCGTTTTAAACAACGTCAAAATTTCGAAAATAGTTAAACGTACAGTGACAAAATATCAATATAGTGAGTCGCGGCTCGCCGTAGTAAAGATGCGAAGGGCGGTGCGATTAACAGACACTCGGTGTCGCCCTAATTTAATCTAAGGTAATTGCTTATTCTTGTCGGGGAGCGATCGATCTACTGCTTGAAACATTCAATAATGTAAAGCCAGCAAAGAAAATTGCCGATTTATATTAGTCTGCCTCGGCCCTGCGGCTGTACATGCCTTTCAGGGGAATTATTTTCTGCCCGCAGTTTTATTAATTAATTATAGGAGAGGAGTTCGGGCCTCTCTGTAGCTGTAGAAGCGTTGGGTGGATAGATTACTTTTCGTGTGACAGGCCGTTTCTCAATACCACGTGATTAGGCGGAAATATTACTTTCGTGTGACAGGTTGATATTCAATATCACGTGATATCGGAAATTAATTTTCCGGGATGTCCGAAACCTTTAAATTTATTTCTTACTGACTCATTTTAACTCTTTACACGCTATAAGAAATCCCACTTTTAATTAATATGCGAATTAGGATAGAATTTGATCATACGTATCCTCAAAGGTGAGACAACAGAAATCGGTATAACCGTCAGATTACCTCATATCCACAGACGGCATTAGCCGATATCCTGCAGTATACTTAATACGAGTTTACGTAATTGGTAAAACAATAAAATAACTTTAGCGTATATAATAAAGATGCAATTTTCATATTATAAAAAATTTTGTACACCGTTTAAAACAAAACTTATCAAGTTCTAGTAATTGATCCCACGGTAGGTCGTTAAGGCAGACTAAAGATTTTGTAACAATAACAGCGAAAAAAAATTCTCAATGATTTTCTGCTCTTTACAGGTTTGGTTTCAAAACCGACGCGCAAAATGGCGTAAAATGGAACGAGCGAAACAACAGCCCCAGCCCATCCAGCACTCCCCCGGGAGTTCCCCTAATTCACCCAATATTTCGATGAGTAACTCTGACGGGATGATCAACTCATCAAGTCCCATGAACGAGCTGGGTAAGAGCCGCGTGCACAAGGTCGAGTCTCCAAATTACTCGATTGGGCAAATTAACTGTTTTTTTACAATGCTAATTTTTAAAAAAATTGTTTTCATCGGCGAAGTTTTGAATTCAATTTTTAAACCTACCGTGTCCAGTTTTTGGGGGGTAAACAAAAATGGGGGAAAGATGAGAGGAGGGAAACTGCACACTAAAATAAATATTATGACATTAAGAGTTAGTTTTAAAAATGGAGTTGGGGAAAGATTAGTTCAGGGGTTGAGATTAGTGTTTAAGTTAGGGTTAAAATAAGTTTGAATAGTTTTAGAAAACAGTATCCCTCCTTCCCTCCTTTTAGTGTTGCCCAGTCTTTGGTTCATTTTTACCGGACTAAGATTTGGATCTTTGGTGGACTTCGTCACTAACACCGGTTTTTAAGCAGATATTGGTAACTGGACTGTATTAACTAGTAACCGAGTTGGTTAAGCTCTAACACCTAAAAGTGTATGGGTGATTTTTACATATATTCAATGGGCTTAGAAACTGGGTTACAATAAGGTTCCATGATTTTAGTAAGCAGGTTACTTAATCCCTCCTTTAAGTGTTTCCCACAACTTATTATCTAAGAAGTCAAATGTTTACAACTTTAAGTGCTTGTGCTCTCGCTCAAACGAACTAACACCGGGAACATATCTTTTTTTCAGCGATCAACTCTGTTACTGGCAACTCCATAATGGACGAATCCAACTCCGATCAACATTCCCACCCGGATGACGTCATGACTATCAAAAACACTCTGCTAGGTGGCGCAGTAGAGCTGGCCAATATAGTAGGTAAGGAATTGGATTGGAACCCTATAGGTCCTGTGGCCAAATGGTTAACGCGACCGATACATATACCGACCCTTATACAAACACGGTCCTAGTGACGAGCCCACCATAGGTTCGAAACTTGGCTCGGTTAAAAAAAAAAAAAAAAAAAATTGGATTGGAACCCTATAGGTCGTGTGGCCGAATGGTTAATGTGACCGATACATATATCAAATCACATGCAAAAAACGGTCTTGGGAACGAGCTCATTATGGATTCGAAAAAGACCGAAAAAAAATTGGATTGAAAACCATGATGGGTATGTCAACAAGGCCGTTTTTAATGATCGGTATATGTATCATTCGGCCCTACGACCGTACAAACCAACTTCTCCTTTTAATATGGCCTATGATATATAAGTTTAGCCTAATTGAAGACCATTCTTTTTAAATCTTAGTATTAAATCCTACAATCGCATGCATTATACCACGAACCATTTCACGATGCAGGAAAGAAACAAGTCTCTACCCCGGTACGAAGCGAATGTTTGACAGAATCATCCGCCCTGGTGGCCGATGACGTCAGCAATCAGACCCAGCACCACATGGCGTCAGAAATGACGTCATCGCCCAGCTTCCGAGGAAAGCACGTACATTCCCTGATGTCACCGGGTCAGTGCCAGTCGGGTACTAGTTACAGCAACCAACAATTTGGTCAAGGTAAGACGACGCTGTTTATATGTATAGGCTTATATGTATAGCAAGTGTATAACGTACTTCTCTATCTACATATCTTGGGCATAAATATTAGGTAATTATAAGATATAAACGCACCAAAGTGTGCAAAGTCCGTATATAGACACATGTGTTATTGTCAGCAATTATATACCGTATCCCTTTTCTATATACAAATTTATCATATGTTATAAACAAAACAAACGTGTGTAAGTTCGCATATTAGAATAAACACTATTTTACAGGTATAAGGTAGAGTAACGAATATAGTTTAAACGAATACCAACAACTGGGTTTTTGGTTTGAAAATTTTCTTAGAGTTTTTTTTAATCCATTAAACAACTGGGATTTGTCTAGGGTTGGATCCTGTGGTGGACTCGTCTTTTTCCGATTTTTCTATCGACCATTTTTTGTGTAGTATTCTTATACGGTCTAGTTAACGATTCGGTCACTTGACTGTACCACTGCAGGGAAACATTCAGCAAGCTAATAGCTGATTTTGCCTTCTCTTCGCGATATTTTCTTTGGTTGTTTGACTACTTAAGGTTACTTAAACATCGTCATATCAGCGGGAATTAGGTTTAATACCAAAACACATAAACCTAATGTAATAAACAATTGATAAAAATAATTAAATTGGGTGCTTTGTGGGTGTTTTCACATTTAAAAAAAAAGGACAATTTTTTTTTAAACTATTCTGCAAACCAGTGCTTTGTTATTGTGCAATCGCTCCTTGTGATTCATCTGTCGTAGTCAGGTGATTCGTCCCAACCAATCAATACTAAAAGTTGATTGATGACCCTTCTGCAAATCCTGTAGATAAAATCAATGGGGGTCAATCTGCAGGTTCTATGCAGGTGACAACGGTGTTACGAAACGTTGTTTGTAACCGTTTGATTTTAATGCTCACCGTTTCATAATTGCGAACTTTCAATTGTAATTTTGATCGTATACATGTAATTGTTTTGATTAAATATACACACATTACTGTTTTGAATAAATATACCATGTCAAATTTAAGATTGGGTCCAAATATTAATAACTACTGTTCTAAAGGCTCCCGTGCATTAGAAGTTATTTCCAACAACCCGATGGTAAATAATAACCATGTATGGTCGTTTAGCGCGACCAATTCATATAACATGCTTTTCACTCTTCCCAAGTTAAACAAAAAAGTGGAACTTTACTGTAAAGATAAGGGCGTCAGGGTTAGTGGGGGGGCAGGGATGAGAGTTGGGCTTTGGAATAATCCATAATTATAGTGATTAATTTCCCTTCTTCCCTTCTTTCCTATTTCCATTCTTTTGGTGTTGCCCTCTGTACAACCCTAGCAACAACTTTTCCGCCATTGGTACCCAGCAGAACACTCAAGTAACGGATATACCATGACAAACATCATCTACAGCTTAGTCTTTAGCTTTCGAAATTGGGGTTGGGTGATCCGTGCCAGACAATCCACATTTAAAAGTTGATTGATAAGTTAATGTGTTTTACAGTCTGGAAGCTAGTCATCTTTTTATAAGAAAATTGATTTTTCCTTTAATACGAGTTGACATTATCTCGGATTTTAAGATGACATTATTTTTAAGGCAGTGATGTTGGGTATGAGACTTCAATATGCCAAGGATAATCACAGTTCACGACCCCTTTTTTCAATTTATGTTATTGATTTTAAGAAATTCAATATCGGACGATATTGAATTTTTATAAGCTTATCATTTGATATCCAAAATGAACTTTATAAACTAGGACACCTTACACGTTCTTATCCATGGTTGGTATGCCAAAGAATGAATTTATAACACGATAATTTCGTAGTATAGACCGCTTTCCAGTACCAGATCGCGAAAATTATAACACGAGAATTCGTACTAGGCCGCTTTTCACTGCCAGATCGCTGATTCAATTACAGTGTTTATCATTTGAAATGTATTCTAAAAAAAATTATCTTACATCTTCCCATCACAGGGCACAGTCGTTCCCAGCACAACCCTTCATCAGTGTCATGGTTTCTCTCCGGTGGCGGCAACAACGCGGCCACGTCACTAAACAGCACCCCATTCGCCGATGTTCTATCTGTACTGACTCGTAACACCCCCGGATGTTCCACTGTGGCGGCCGCCGCCGTTCTGATGACGTCAACATCCCCCGTGACGTCACCGACCTCGTCCTACCAGAACAGCGTGATGCGAATGAACCCGCTGCAGGGACATAACGGGATATCGGCGTTCGAAAAGTCTTTCACCAACGGGTTGAACGGGGCCAGTAAAAACAGGAACCTCTTCTTGGAGCAGAGTAATATACACGGAGGTGCTTGCTCCGGCGTGTTGAATCCTAATCATAAGGTGAACTGACGTCATATCATTCGTCATCGGTGTGGTTGCAAAAGGTAAACACACCGCACACACTCAAACACATTAGCTGTATTAACATCCACTCTTTAAATCAGCCCCTTCCTATTGACATAAATGCTTTTCGAAAGGCGCGTTTTACTGACCTACCCTACATGATCGTGGTCGGTTTTGAGTTTTAATTTTGTTGGTAATTTTTTTTGTTAAAATGTGAATCATGCGTTTAGATAATTGCTTTCGCAATGTGCAATTCTACGAAACTAACTGTCCAGCACAGGAGATATGCCTATAAATAATTACTTTGAATTATGATAATATTGTTAAAACTGAGGTACTATGAACTGTTGTACACAACTGTGCTTTATATTGTTGATGTTTCAATCAAATTGCTTTTGCACACATGCTGAGTTTTGTGTGATAGGATAGAATATAAAATACTTATTTTATCCACTTGTATGGGACAATGGAAGAATTTCTATCAATCGTCAGATTACCTCCTGGACAGAGTCGAGTTGACCGTCCCTTTACAAAGATCATCAGAGATCATTTTAAGACATTAAACGAAAGAAAAAAAACTTTAAGCCTTGGGGGAACAAAGTGACTAATATGGCAATGCCGGATGTTGATTACGAGTATGTTCGTAAAGATCTGTAAACTTATGGGGACTATAAAAGTGTCTAAATTGACTTTGTGGTGAAAAGGTTAACGCGTCCGATTCACATGCCAATTTTTACTTAAAAACGGTCTTTGTGACGAGCACATTAAATCTTTGAAACTTGGACAGATTAATTTTTTTACAGTTATGTGGCTAAACTGTGTTAAAATTAAGGTATTCTTATGACAAATATACTATCGGATTAGTGGAACTATTGCAGTGTGCTGTATAAGATTAAGTTTTTTTTGGCAGAACCTATTATTAAGTTCGGGCAAATGTTGAAACCAATGTGGCTTGTCAGTAATATAAAAAGGATCATAAAATTGGTCGCGTAAATTCGAATCGACCCTTCGTCGGAACAACTTTACAATTTTTTTAAAACCGGGTTTAATTAATTCATTGACTCTCTGGTAAGAATTTTTCGTGTATAATTTGATATATAATATGTATCGGTGTCGTTAACAATTCGGTTACACAACCGACCAGAAAGTAAGTTTCATTTACCTGGCTAAGTTTCAAACAATGGGGTTTTTGCTAACACCATGACCGTTCAGATTGTTTTACCGAACTGTAAGTCTCTGGAGCCTCCAGCCCACTGCTGCAGATGGACGACAGAAGAACATTGACATGCGATATGAAATAATTCCCTTTATTCACGTCATATCGGTCGCTCATAACAAATACCGTACTACATAGATAAGGTCACGTTGACTTGTGTTGTATCACTTCACATGGTAGTTAACCGCACAAGTAATTAATGTCGCAGGCTTAGGTCTACTCACGACAAGGCCGCTTTGAAATAGCCGCTACATGTGTTTAAATTTGACATTCTGCAAATTGCCACCGACCGACGCTTTAATTACTTTTTACATTGTCCAACCACGACTTTATAAAAGGTTAGATTTAATGGTTTAATAAGTGCTACAAATATAAAGTATCAACACCAATAGGAGGAACGTTTTCATGCGCAATCATAACAAAATCCAAGATCAAAGTTAACATAGGAGACTTAATCCGGATTAAAATATTTTAGGGTAGGAAAATGTAAGCATAAATAACATACCGTGTATTATGATGACCAAAATCCACACTTACTGCAGATTATAACATGTAAAGAGAGGTTGTAACAAACACGTGTCACACAGTTTAAATATAAACAATGTGACATGTACCAGCGTTCCTCTTTATATCCACAGCGTTTAAACCTATAACAACTCTCAACTTTAAAGACAACCAAATTTATTTTGGACAAATTGAATGACGCTTAATTGGAATGACCATTGTCCGGTAAGTTAATCGGTAGGCGCATCGACGGACTGAATATGACCGACTGGGGTATTACATCGAAACCAGACGCAGAATAGGTTTTCCATAAAGTAGGGACTTATTAAACATCTTCTGAACTCAGTGTGTAATTACTAAAAACTGAAGGGATGACTCAATCAATGATACCACATTACATTAGTTCTGTTAACATTACGGTGGGCTGACGATTATTGTGACGATTTCTCGTTTGTTCATTCTTCCACCTTTTCTTTCTACCAAACTGTCACAACTTGTACGGTCGTGTGGCCGAATGGTAAACGCGACCGATACATATACCAAATCACATACAATAAAACGGCCTTGGGGCGAGCTAATTATCGGTTCGAAACCAAGCCCGACAAAAAAACTGTTACAACTATAGAGTTGATGTACGGAAAACGCTGCTAGCTTTTTGGTTGTGTCCTTGAAGACAGCAAGTTAAGCTAAGCTCCATATAGTGTTGATTAAAAAACTGTGGAAATTTTGTCATTTTATACAACACGCTGCTATAGCTCCGATCGTACGACTTGAGGCACATTACCCTTATTACAAGGACTTTTATTGTCCCATCCATACGAATAAATATGGGTAATATGTCCTAACGGTCGTGGACATCATCTACCAACTCTAGAGAGAAACGATGTCTTTCGATCGCTTTGCCGTTCCATTTTGTTTATTTACACATTCTAAACTTTGAGAGACTATTTATCCCCGTGGATGGGAAAACGCAGATAAGTTTATTTGTGCCCACCGCTGGGTAACTGGAGCTGTTGCTCTACATTGTAAATTGAGATGTTTGTACTATTTTAGCTGAGCCTATTAGTCTAGTGGGTTCAGTCGACGACTATTTGGTTCCTTGCTAAGTTAGATCCAACTGTATTTGGCTTAAGCTACAGTGAATAAAACTATAACCGACTATAAGCCAAACCTTTGTTTAACAACAACACAGAAATTAATGCAACGATTTTAATAGCGTTGATTTGATTTAAGTACGCCTATACAGTTCACATACGATTAACACAACACTGGTAATACAGCGCGATAAAAGTTAAACAGATTTGAACAATGTGCTGCGAAAAAAAGTACGGAATGTTCTAGGAATGTGTGTAATGTATGGAACTATGCGAACAGGTCAACAACGAAAGGTAAAGGGCGTTCGATCAACACATCACAGAAAAATCACCGAGAATGGCATGGATCTTTAGCGCAGCTAGCGACAGCGTGGAGTTTGGTGGCGGCAGCAAAGCGTAGTTTCTGAAATATAAGATTTCTATAAGTCCGGTTGTAAAAAAATCTGGACACAAATGGGAAAAAATTTAAAGCAAAGAAAGAGGGAAGTAGGGAAGGAGGAAAACAACTGACAAAAATAAAGGTTAGGGCGTTATGGTTTACTGTTATGGCTTTTGGGTAGGGTTTGAACTAGTTTTTATTGTTTTAGCAAGTTTTGTCGTTTCCCTTTTTTTCTTTTTCTATGCTTTTAGTGTTGCCACCAAAAAAATGAAAAGTTCATTGCATAAAATATATCCGCCTATAAATATCCCGGAACTCGCGTATTCGTCCTATTCCGCATTCTTTTCTGGCAGGTCGGACCTGTTGCGGTCGCAACCAAAATAAAGCGGGAGCATTAGCTCCGGTGTTGTGACGTAATAGAGACCCTAAAGCGGCATGTTCGCAGAGGTTATGACACCGGCGCACGTCATTTTGCCATGTTTCACGGGTAAGGTTCGGGAAAAGGCGGCCTCCCGATCTTGGCGGCGCATCAAGAAATTTGAATTTGTCAATTATTGCTTCCGCCCAACGCCATTCTGACGTCCCGATTGATCTTATGACGTAACAGAGATGTTTTGGGTAACAAATAGGATGTTTCCTGTACATTACAACGTAATTTGTTGATTGGGGCCGTTTTTATCGAACCGGGATAATTCAACCTATATTTCGCATTGCCAATACACTACTTACTAGTCACGGAGGCAGTAGTGCTGGGTTCGAAACCATGCACGGTCGTATTATAACAAAAATTGATGGTAATTTTTTTTCCACCATAACAAAAAAGCAGGTTTTAGGACGAAATTACAAGTAATAAAGAAAAGGTTATTTCGAATAAAAGAAAGTGCACCCGTCCCTATTTACAATGTGGATGGAAGAGAAACAAGAATAAAACATTTCTATGACTCCGACTATCTTGCGTTGTTTGATTTTGCCCAAATACCTGGACGCCATTGACAAACGTACTTTCTTGTCATCGTGGCGTACCTGATAACTATCTGATTAACAAACAACGGACAAAACGGACGAGTTTGTGGATATTCTTAAGGCGGACGTGTTTGTATGCACTTAAAGAAAATGTGAAAAAAACGAACGCGTCCGTGAATATTTTTATGACGGGCGAGTTCGTATAGTCTATTCGGAAAACGGACAAAAACGGACGTGTTCGTAGGTATTATTACGAGCGCGGTTAAAAAAGAGTTATTCTGCAAATTATTCAAATTGCATCATTCTACATTTTAATTAAAAAAAATCGAGTGATGGATTGTATATTATTAATCTGGCAATGAATCCGGGTATATTTAAACCACGATCGATTTCAAATACACAGAGTTGGATTTTGGACTTTTATCAGATTACACTGTTTGCTTAGTATAAGCCGATGTTATAAACAATAACAGATCCCTTAATACCAACAGCCGAATACAGCGCGTTGATAGCGGATTACGACCCGCTATTTAAAATCGACGTGCGTCGGAGTTTCGGATTTCTGTGAAAATCTTCCGGGGAAATTCGAATCGTGACTCGGCGGTAGGATTATCCCCCCTACACGTTCACAGCCTCAAACGGCCTCTAATCCGGCCAATCTAAACGGCTGCCGTATCTTTTAGCCGCGCTGCTGCATTCGGGTGCGTGTGTTATCGGTTACCACACAAACACTGCGCCACGAATGCGCTTTTCCGAACTTTAGGATCCGGTTAAAACGGTTAAATAAACGTCCCCAAAGGTAAACCGGGTTTAACGAATCAAACCATTGTTTATTGTGGGGCGCGACGTTTCGCACCTATGCTGGTCTCGTTAACAGGTTAAATTTTACGATGTACGCTGCATGCAATTTGATTGCATTTATTTGAATAACGAAATTAAGTGCTTTATTTCAAGGCCCTTATATATGGATTCGTCATCCTTACCAAATTTTTAATATAGAATTGGTATATGTATCGGTCGCGTTAACCAATTTTAACATCGAAAACTAAACCTTAATGAACATCAAAGGTCGACCTCAAACGAAATGATTGGTGATTACGCAATATGAACAAATATTACTAAAAGAACGGGTAAAACTGTTAAAATTATATGAAGACAAATTCAAACCCCGCCGCAAACACTGTACCAAAGAATTGCACATACCTTTAACCCCAGGCCTATAACAGAAGCCCTAGCGTCATGACATTTATTTAAATATGCGATTTCTATCGTTAAATATTTCCCCTGCGGAATATATATGGATCTATCACAAAGGCAAAGGGTTCGAAACCGTGCGAGCCAACAATGATCATCAAAATTGATTCGAATTTAATTCGAACACCAACGTGAATTTTCGAATTTAGGTAAAACGAAACGGTCGTTTGATCAAATGATTAGCCCCACCTATTCATGCACAGCTTGCTATTTAAAAACAGGTCTTATGTAAAGCCAATACAGGGTTCGAAAGTTGGACTTGTTAAAAGAATTTTAACGTCTTTATTACATCGGTATCGAAAGATTAGGCTATAAATCTCGGCCATAAATGCTCGACCGTGTATTCCCTGTTCTATTTTTGGAGATGTATGCGATTAAGTAGATCTCCCGCATACCTTATATGGAGATTCCTTTTAAAAAGCTATAAATAGATGTGCGGCCACGAAATTGACCACAAGCCCTGACGAAAGCTTTGTTTTGTTTAGATCAATTGCAAGCAAAATGCGACTTTTATTATACTTTACCGAAAACTATGTTTCGTCTACGTTTAATACAATGCGGTTATGTGAAACATAAAAATGTTATACCCCAATCAAACCAAAACATAGTCACACAAGCTTAATATTTAGTTATATGTATTTGCAAACAATTTCCAGTGTAGATTTGGCCTTGATATTATAAAATTCGGTAATATAAAACGTATAAATTTAACACAATAATCAGTGCAAAACATACTCGGCTATAGGGTTAATATTCAGCCATGTTTATTTTTAAACAATTTTAGGTGCAGAATCTGTTTTAGTATTGTTTTTCTTTATAGCGCATTTGTAACAGTGCAAGTTCTCCATTGTGCCTGTGATTATTAGCGTGCGCCTTATTTCATTTTTAGCTTGAAGTAATAAGTGTCATTGCGTGTTCGCGCCTTTGCATCGTACGTACGTGTGTTAACTGTATAGCCTATTTGGCAGTTGTAATTTGGACGATTAGCAAGGGGTTGTATCCTGCTGTGGTTTTAGGAATATAAGATTGGTCACTAACTACAGGTCTTATACACGAACCATAGAATTGTTACACATTCACCAGCAAACTGGTATAAGCCATTACGTTTCTGTTGTCGCGGCGTACGGTAGTGAAATGCGGTTTCGATTAAAGCAGAACCAGGAACACACGGTAGAAGGGTGCGCAAGGATTCCGTGAACTCGTAAACTTTTCATCAGCCTCCCGCCTCACACGACGAAGATAGGCTTCCGCGAAGGCTTGGGGGTGTAATTAAATATTGGCGGTTTGGGGTTGCCACTTTATGAACTTCTACGGCTTGGAATAGGATGAGATAGAGACCACCGACCTCGCCTTTTAAGGAATTGGTTCCCCGTGTTAACGAATTAGCCGCGTATAGCCTACACTTATGGCTACGTAATCGAATCGTAGAAACGATTATGACGTAATAGAGACATTCCTATGAAAAAATGCGCGTCATTCCCAACCGCGATTGTACCCGGTGTAATGTTTTGGGCAAAACAAAATTAAATTATCTTGAAGTAATACATCTGCTTTGGTGTAAACAACTGATAAGGGAGATTCAAACGTGGCCTTTCTCAGAAATTCCATACAGCTAAAACGGAAAACCCGGTTTAGTTTTCTCGCAAAGGTGCCACCCAGTCACAAATGATCTAGAGGAACATTTTTTAATAATTTTAATTTGTTTTATTGCTCGAGGTTGTAATACAGCTAGCTAAAATGCGCCGAAAATTCAACCCTCACTTCTATGCTAAACGACTATTAAATGTAGTCAAGAGGTGGCGCTATTGGGTTCGAAAGAGAAACCAACCAATTTCGCAGTTAAAACCATTAGTCATTTTATTACGCCATTTTGTTTTGCATTTTCCGGTGGTTTTTATTCATAAATGTGTGTAAGTTTGATTTTTTTAACTGAGCATGATTTTAAAACCGGAAACACTGGATAACGGATCAGATTCAAGGACTTTGGATTCTTTATAAACCAGCAGCAAGTACTGATCGTAGCATCGCTATACGAAAACGACATTTTTTTATTGACGCCGGGTTTCGATCCTGTAACCATTGGGCCGAGTGGAGGTATGAGCGAGTAGCAAGTACTAATCTTACGGATCATTATACTGCAAACATTTTTCTTTATCTTGCCATTATTCATTTTTTTATCTAGTGACAATTAACTATAAGGTTTAATTTTTTTTTCTACCCTGTCCGGTTTTGAATCCATGATGTGTTCGTATCTGAGGCCGTGTTTGTATAGATAGTTTGAGATGTGTATCGGTGGCGTTAACCATTCAGCTACACGGTCGGACGACTAGGGTCTGAGCCTTACGTTTCCAGTACCTTTGTTGCAATAAGCTAAGATGCGATGTGGCGGGTCGTCCTAATTTAAAGTTTGGTCACGTGTGGTCGTGTGGCCGAATGGTCTACGCCATTGATATACAGGATTATATACAAAAAAGCGTTTTAATAAGCGAGTCGATGAGGTAGCCCGGTAAAAACTTACATTATGAAAGTGGTAGTGTGGTTGAATGGTTAAAGCGACCGGTGCATATATCAAATTACAAAACGTTCTTGGTAACGAGCCCATCAGTGGTTTGAAACCTAGAGCGGTAAAAAAATCTGATCATGTACAATCGCTCCGTGTCGCTAGAACCCCGCTAATCAATTATTTTCTAGATCTTGCCACACGCTGTAACTCGTCATTGGCGTGACTTTATATCCGTTTGTATTTCATAAGCGGCAGCTTAATTTGGTCTATGAGGGTTTGCATGTGTTTGCCTACGCCATTCTCTACGTGATGAAGGTATTGTAGGTTAAAACAATCAAAAGACGCGGGTCTCCAAATATTACAAAGTCAATTCGCCATGGCCCCGATTCGGGCGACTCTTCGGAAGAAAGGCACCGTTACGTATTTGCTATATACATGCAAATCTATTTGTCAAGGGGCGTCGTATGGGCGTGAGTGAATGATTTGAAAGTGTTCAAGCGAGTTGGTACCAGCTGCTGCGGCCGCAAAAGGACGTATCAATCCGTCGCGACAAAGAACCGATTTTATATGAAGGCTGACTGTACAGTGACGTGGCCAAATGGTTAACGCGACCGATACATATACCGACTACAATACAAAAACGGTCCGAGTAACGTGCCCATCATGGATTCGAAACTTAGCTCGGTTAAAAAAAATATGAAGACTGACAAATGTCTTTTGGTCGAATGGTAAACGCAACCAATTCATCTACCGTTCTCTATATATAACGGTCTTAGTGGCTATCATGGGTTTGAAACTTGGATCGGTTAAAATATATGGTGGTTGTAAATGGTCATGTAGACGCATGGTAAAAGCCACCGATTTATATAGAGGTTTTCTACAGAAAAACCCGCCTTGGCGCCTATCATGGGTTTAAAACTTAGCTGTGCTATAAACAATATCTACTGGTTGTTAAAGGTTTGTGGCCGAATGGTTAACGCGACCGATTCGTATACCGTTTTTACATAACAAAAGTTTATCATTGGTTCGAAACATAACCGAGTTAAATTATTTATTCGTTTTAAATGACTGTCACAGCTATTACAGCCCAAAAATTGCTTGTCATTATTAACGTTCATTTATTGATGTAGTTATGGTTTGTTATTGGCGACCTTACGAACAAAAAACTTTTGAATCAAGGAAAGAAAACGAAAAAAACAACAGTTTTGTGTTTTTATTGGCTTCATACTTAAATTGTTAAAAAAAAACTAATTCTTGAAAAAAACTTTATTCTTGGCCAGGCCTGGGTGTGGACTTGCTGCATATAGCCACAGTATAAACATCTCTGCACCATTTGCATATTGATATAAAACTTAAACGAGCTAATCCGTTTTCCGCTGTATATACATCACATCATACACACAACACATAGCGACTCCCTCGCAACGTATACCCTCTATTTATCGCGGCCTTGGCGATGTATATTTGATAAATTTTTAACGGAAAACCCGGGAAACAGGAACGTGACTCGATAAGCAGGTAGAGAGTATGTTTTGTGCGTGGACGAACAACTCCTTTATTGTTTAACTGACAAGGCGAGACTCAAAACCGTCAATTGAAAACCTGACATTTCGTATTACTTCGCTGGATATGAAAGGTAATCTCATAAACACCGGTACGGTATATTCATATGCACGGCCAAGTTTATTTCCGTGCAAACTGCAACTTGTTGACGGTTTCCGAGACGTTTTGCGAAACAGCGGTTCGAGGAACCGCCTTTTGGCATGTTTCACAACAGCAAGTGTCAATTAGCACGATAACCGTCCTTACTATCAGGAAAATCGCAAGGGATTTACGCCGCAGAGCCGCTAATAAGTATACGTGCTCTCTAACAGGCGCCCCGCGACCGCATAAACTTCGAACCCTGATCGAACGTGTTCAACGCCGATAACGCAACCCGGTTTTATTATTAATTATACAAGCGCCAGGTTATTGGGGATACCAGCAATTCCAAACATAGATGTTTATCTACTGGTACAGCGGGAGGGGAGCTTAGCTGGATCAAAGTTCGAAAAGCTTAACCGCGATCTGAACTTGACTTTTTTAGGGAAAGGTCATTAAAAACCAGGCTTTCATTTTCCTTTTATAGCCTGTGTATTCTTACGCGCTAAACCAACGTAGTTAGGGTGTGTGCTTTGAAACTTAAAGGGACATCTAAATTTAAGGGCTTTGTACATTTTAACGAGCGGATTCGGCGCAAATAAATAAAAAAAAGGAGATTATAGCTATCACAAAACGCCCGGTGGAAACATAAACGCATATCTTTAAAAATGAAATCTGATATGACACTCTAGTATAGATTATTACAAAAATAGACTAATGCAAATATGGACGGTCGCAAAACAACCAGTAAAATCATGAATCTTTAAAAATAAACTCTGTTTGACACTCTGGTACAGATAATAATCTAACGGCTGTAAATTTAAATCAGCAATTTTTGGTCGTAACCGAAACTTTGTGTTTTGTTTATATTTAAGGCGGTAACGCTTATGGGATGTTGATTCGTCGATTGGTTCAAATAGCTTTGTACACAACAGCATCGGATAGACAGCCATTGGCCAGCAATTAATCAGAAATATGCTGCGTTCGGTTGGGGTCATTATTCTCAGGAATTCGACGGCATTTGCGACATATCCTGGTCAGGTATAAAGTATAAGCCAGGGGACACGCTCTGGGCGTTGGTATATTTGCGGTCGCACACAGCGTGCACTAAAACAAACCTTCTCTTGTTAGCTTAGGGTTGGTTGGCTTATCTCCCTCGGTTTGGAAATTAAACTTCCCGATCCTCGTTTTATCACCAAAACAAAAGGGCGGAGCGTTGTCCCGATCGACATTGTGTTTACTATGCCATCAATGGATGTCCGATAGTTAAACACAGTTAAAAGAAAACCGAGAGTCGTGGGGGGGTCGCCGACCCTAGTCCACTTATTCGTTTTAAACGCGGTGTAGCAATTGCTCGTTTGATCGCTTATCTCTACGGTCAGCGCTCGGAATAAATTAATTCTCGTGCGCAGTGATCGCGCTCGCTGTATATTTGCTCCATATATAGGCCTCCGAGCCATCAATCTCTTAAACGATATTATCGAAGCCGACAATCACGATTCCGGTGCAATTTTTTTACCAAGCTTGTTTCCCACCCATGCTAAGTTCGTCAACATTTTGAAAGCTTAACAAAAATGTTTACCAACCAAGCTTGGTTTTGAACCCATGATGAGCTAAATGACCATTCTTGTTTAAATTTGGCATATGTAACGGTGACGTTAACAATTCCGCTGTACGTTAAAGCATTGCTTTATTTGCTCATTGTTTAATACTGGGGGAAAAATAATACTAAAACTAAAGCAACCAACAAGTCTTTGGTCGATCGACGTTGGTGGCTCGTTAGAACAGAAACAAACAAATTCCCAAATACGCTTTGCAACGCGGAAAAGGATTATGCGAACACGAAGAAACCGATGTTCTTTGTTTATGGCGGGCACAAATCCCTGGCGCGGTGTAACTCGTTATTTCGGTGAATATGTTTGTCGGGAACACTTGACCCGTGCTTGAGTTGTCCCTCCTTTTGCAGCGTTTGCATAAGCCCTATCAGGTTGCATTGTTTTTTTGGCCGAGCTGAATTTCGACCCCATGATAGACTCGTTACTAACAACATTTTGTATATAGGAGACGTTATAGAATTCAGTCAATTCAACGATTCGGCCACCCGACTATTCAAATCGCCTGCATCATTTCACATTCATTAATGCCAATGCGACCCCCTATTCAGCCTTATTTATATATAGGTCCGTTTTTAAAAGCTTTATATGAACCGCGCTAACAATTTAGCGACAAGACCAATTCAATGTAGAAAAAAGAGTAACTTATATCTTTTATTAAGTTCATTTCCGAACCCTCGTGGGGCTCATCGAAAAAAACATTTTTATGAAGTTTCGTATATGAATCGTTCGCTTTAACCATTCTGCCATAATGCAGGACGATTTTACACAAAACAGGAAGAGTTAATTTTTTACCGAGCACAGTTTCGATCCCAAATTGGGCTCGAATAAGGCCGTTTTTTATATATTTTATTGCATACAACCAAAGCACGAACCCACGCAGTATATGTTCACACAGGCAACACCTCGACCGATAATTCGCTATTCCTGGAAACCTTGAATTTTAATAAAACCAAGTTCCCACTATATTCTAATCAACGGATTCACTTAACGGAAATGTTTAGAGGTGTTTATATAGCCAGGGGCGGGAGGTTGGCAATGTTTGTGAGTCGTAGATAATCGGATCGATAATTAAGGGTCGTAACAACCCGACATTCCATTAGCAGGTAAACTTTGTACCCGAGATTAATCGATGGAGTTTATAGTTTATCCATACGCCGCCTGCTTGGTAGAAAAAGTTGTATAACACGCAGTTTTTGCACGTTTTTTCTGTCAAAAACTCAAGATTTCTTCATTGCTTTATGAAAGGTACGTTTACGCATTTTAAACGATTAAGAGACGCCGCCAGCCCATGATGGAGATAAATGCAGCAATCAACGTTTTTTGGGGGTAATTTTGATTCGAAACATCATTGCTAAATACTTCGAAATTAACTACTTAAGGGCTTCGAAATTAAAAAAAATTGGATTCTCATGGCCCGTATTTAGAAAATCGCTGTTGTATTGCGCTCTGTATGTTGTTTGTCGATTGTCTTTACGTTTTGTCGCGAAGCTGCACTGGTCGCACAAGAACGGCAGAACATGCCAAAGGACGACACCCAAATTTGAAAAAGAGAAAAAGGGGAGAAGGGAAAATGCTTACAAAAATCGTGAAAACTAATTTTAACCTTTCCCCTACTGTTATCCCAACTTCAAAACTAACCCTAACCATGATCCTAATTCCTCATATTAAGAGAACAGTTCCCTTTTCCCTTTTTTTAGTGTTTCCCCATGAAGAACCTAAAAGCTGTACTGTGTACAATTTGTCAAAAACATAAAGGAACGTGTGCACAGCAGAACGGCTGTGTGGCCGAATGGTTATCGCGACCGATTTACAAAACGCTCCATATACACAAATAAAACGGTTGGTCCCGTAAAAACAAAACAACACAGCTTGCGCCGTTGGCGACCCCTTAAAGCAATTTGTACAGTCCCTTTTAAAAGAGCAAAACCCGCGAGCCCGCTGGACACCGAGGAACTAAACAAATGCAGCGAATACGGTGCCAAGAATGGCCCCGACTCACGGACGTCGTATGAAAAGGCAATCTGTGATGGGTTGTCAGAACGAAGGTCAATCTGTCTAAACGTGGCTTTTTGTTTACGGCTTAAACCTCGACGACGGTTCGTATTGTCGAAAGGGAAACACGATGGGGACTGAATACCGAAATCTTCAATCGCTCGGATAATCGCAGCCTCGAGCAATCGTTACCCAATGGATAAGCGGCCAGTCCTATCTACATTTTGGAGTCATAATAATAATAAAGGGCCTGAGAAGGCGTCGCATACCTAACTAGGCACGTCACCCTGGCCATGTCAAGAACCCGACTTGATAACAACAATTAAACCGTCGATTCTGGGAACGGAGAGATATTTTAAGTGCGGGTTTGTCAATCAGACCGCGGCGCCTATTTCGCTTTCGTGTGGCTTTCGGCAAAGCGAAAATTGTTTTTAATTCTCAGGGAGACTGCTGCGCCACGAATAATGCGAATTTAATTAGTTTGCATGAATTTGCACGTCGGACTAAACACATCAATCCGAAACTGGATGTTTAAGTTTTGGGTGATTTCGTACATACAGCGTGGCTTCGAGAGACGGTGCTTTGGAATGAGATTCAAGCATTATTCTGAAAAGTCCTAAAATGCCTGCTTTTGGGTCTCACGAATTCGGGTTTCCTAACTTTTGGTTTCACGATTTTGGGTTTGACAATTTTGAATTTTATAAATATAGATTTCATTTCATGATTTAGTTTAGGATAATTATTGAATAAAGTAACACACGTACCAGGTGAGATTGGAGCTTTTAACCGGAGCAATCTAATCATAAAGCGGTGCAAGTCGTCTGTCGTGGTCTGCCATACACAAATGATAAGTTCCGATTCGACCCGCTTCGTTAAATTGCTCGTTGTGCTCGAAGTGGGTTGGTGGGGGTTAGGGTGAAATTAAAGCGGCCCTCACTTTTAGAGAGTAATTGTTTGGGTTCGAAAATCCATCTGCCCCAGAAGCAACGACCCCTGGGACCAGGCTGGGGTTTATACGTGAGGGGTGGAGCATGGGATGTGGCATGTAGAAGGGGTATTGGAATATGGCCGTCGGCAGAGGGTGAAGCTGAGGATAGAAATGTGGGGTTGGCGTAACCTCGCTTGGGATTTGATGTACATTTCTATCAGCTGGTTTGCGAGGCTGGTTTTCCCTGTCGTCTTCGCGATCTTTTCCCGACACCCAGCTTGTCGGATTTGCACCGATTTGGTCTATCATGGAGTAAATGTCGTTCGGTCGCGTCTTCCGTTTGTCGTGCCGTACCGCTTTATGCTGCGCCAGATTGTCCTTTCGTTTTGCCGCGTAGCTGCACTGGTCGCACTTGAACGGCCGCTCCCCAGTATGGATTCGAATGTGCTCGACCAACTTGCTCAAGTTCTTTCCCAAGTAATTACACTCGTCGCACCTGGCGAAGAAGCAAGGTTAGCGCTGGGAACCCGGCTTAACATCACGCGTCATCTAATAAAGTAGCCCGGTTGACAAAGCCGACAATTAAACCAAGCCGACAACGGAACGATGAAAGCAAGCTTTGAGGGCATGTGATTATCTAAATTTAGGCACCCGATGACGTTTGTCGAGTGAAAAAGCGTAGCTTTCTTGGTATTTCCACCTAACCGTATAAGGACGGTGGGGAGTGTAATTATCGCCTGATAAACGGAAAACAGGCTTAGTAACATAACAAACAGGTAATAAACAGGGCATTTAACGATTTCGAACTGCGTCAGCAAAAATACTGTCATTGCAAAACAAAACGATGTCATAAAAGATTTAAGATTCGAATTCGATTTGATTTTTTTACTTAGCAGGGGTTACCTGAAATACTACATTTTTTACTACATTAATGGTTAAAATAAAACAGTAACAACGTCTCAATCATATACAACGTACCATAAAAGCTCCAGCAAATCGACGGTGGGCAAAAGGTGTTTATTGAATTACGCGTGTTGGGACGCTTTGACGATTGCCCGTGTGATAACACACCTTTCTCATACCGGGATACACATCAATATCTTATAACTTACTTATAGAACCCATCTTGCTTGTGCACAAGCCCCATATGTTCCTGGAGGTCGCCGCTGTTCTGAAAGCGGAAGGCGCAGAGTCTACAGGTTAATTCTTTTGCCGCGTTCTCGTCATTCGGGTAATGTCCCTCTGTGAGAATTGACGTTAAAACACAATAATTAGAATACAAGCTATTTATAGGGGTTTATGTCTATGACTTGAGGTAAAAAGAAATTGTTCTTGATCGAATGTAGGGTGCATTAATCTTGGATTAAGAATAACGCTTAAGCATTTATTTATACAGTAACCATCACATGGCCAAACGGTCGGCATTATCGATTCATATACCGAAAGATATATAAAAAACGGTCGAATTAATGAGCCAATTATGGGTTCGAAACTTGGTCCTGTTAAAATGAACTTATTTCATGGATAATAGGTTGGTATCCCGGATTAAAATGAACAGTAATCCTAATTAAAAAAAACTTTAAGCCTATATTACACAGGAACTGTTGAATAGTGGAATGGTCAGCGCAGCAGATTCGTATTAATATATAAACAATATATATATATACATAAATGGTCTACGGAACGAGCCTATTATGGATTCGAAACTTAAACCCGTTTAAAATCAGCTAAATTCATAATTCAATGACCGCAATTGTTAAAATGCAAGCAACGTGACATTGGGCTGGTATATTGTAGTTGGCATCTGATTCTGAGAAGAGTAATTGCAACTCGCTGCTAATTACCTGGTGAAAACGCTGCAAACGCGTGAGCCACTTTGCGTACGTCATCAGCAGCGAGATCGTGGCAACCGTTTTCGATTTGTTTGTTGTCAATGACGTCAAGAAGCGGATCGTGTCGAAACGACAAAGGCTCCGTCTTAATTCGGATCGGCTGATCTTCTCGGATGGGTGCTGTCTTCTCCGGCTCGTACTCGCGCTTAATCGGGACGCAACCTTTACCTTGAAGGGATTTGGCTAAGCCCGAGCATTGCTCATCAGTCGGTTTCGGACTTAATTTCGAGCGAGCATTTTTCGGAGGGTCGTATGTCTCGACCGGCGGCGTAAGCTTGTTGTTCTCATGTGGGGTTGATCGCTTCAAATCACCGTCTGGTAATTAAAGGTGGATGTATAATTGTCTGATTCTAAAGCGCAAGCAATCACACACTTAACCGGCTTCGCCGTAAATTCCGCCCACACCTTTACGGTTGTAATTTCAACGATCAAGTCTCTACAACTTAATCTCTCCCAGCCACCGGGATATTAAACGTTCGCCGACGGAGGATTAAAACCGAGAACTGATCGATAACCCTTAAATTGAAAGCTCCGTCTGTCTTTTTGTTTACGAGAAAATATTAAGTCCGGGCCCCGTAAGCTGATTATTTGGCGTTGGATTGACTTGAAAGAGGAGCTAAGTAGAAACCAGCGACCCGAATGACATTGCGTGTTATAAAAGGATTAATTACAGGACGGTTTATTGACATTTAGCGACGATGGCCGCCTGCATATAGACCGCTTTGTGGCAGCGCTACTGCCCTGCAATTAAAGTCTCCGCGAAGCAAATAAGGCGCGGACAAATCACTACTCTCATGGATTTCGAATCAAGGTGTCCGACCCGGAGACTGGTATACGCGGTTTTGTTAAGTGGCCAATTCCATGCGTTATGCGGCAGATATGGTACGCATGCCGCACCGAACATTCCGAGAACAAACGAAAGGTTTATAATCATTTTCGCGCGTATTCGCGGGTATTACGTATCCCAAGCAGGCCAATTGTCATTTTCGCGCGTATTCGCGGGTATTACGTATGCTTCTAGGCCAATTGTACCTGCTTTATTGTTTAATTTCGTTTTATTTTATTTTTTATTTTTTAAGGAGAAGTTGGGTTAAGTTAAGTAGATTCGTTGTGAAATTTTTTTTTGCGTTTTTTTTCCTTTATGTTTTCGTTTATTAATTTTTCCATTTATTTTTTGGTTTTTGGGTTTCAGTAAAGTACATTTAGATTTAAATTTAAACATCCTTAATAAAATGGTTCTTCATATCGCCCCAATAAAATGGTCTTTCATATCACTGACTTACAGCCAATACCGTTTCTGTTTTTAGTAATTAATAACATGTCTATATTTGGTCGTGTGGAATTAATCTTATTATCATGCCTACTAAAGAACTATTTAAAAACGCATTTTTGGACCCGGAATTTTTACAAAACGGCTTCTTATTAATACTAATAATTTGTTTAAATATAAACGTAAATTGCCGAAAAATTTCTACAGAATGTCCCATTTTTAACAATTTTAATTTGATTAATAATTTAACAAGGTAAAATTATAAAATTAACATTTTAACTGGCTGTTGTTACGAATAACAAAATGACGCGAATCCACATATACAACATGTCGAAAAAATAAAAGAAGAAAAGGGGATTCAACTAAATGTCCTCTATGTGTTTATCAGCTTTTTATTACCATAACCGATATTATTCGATATATTTATTAATTTTGGTAATAGTAATAAAAAGTTTTATATATAAAAGGGAAAGTTATCGAAGTTGCTAAATAAAAGAGGGAAATGGTATAGTCAGGGAAGCAGTTGTTTAACCAATAAAGGAATTGCTGGTTATCCGATAAAGGCATTCGATAAAACGGCTGTTTACCCAAATAAACCATATTGTGAAGTTTGCGAAAACTTGAAGAAACAAGTCGCGAAGAGACAATTTCGACGTGAAATTCGAATCGTACCTTCTAGTTTAATGTCATGACCAAAATCAGATTAAACGTGGCCTTTCAAATTAAATCCTATACAAAACGATTTGAATTGAACACCTTCCAACTATCTTGTAAATAATGTTTGGACATAATCCTGAAAGAGCCGACGAAACATCGGAGTTTATCGGTCCAGATCGAACGTTCAAAGTTCAAATTATGATGTCATAATTGCATCCGCGGGCGATGTAAAGCGCTCTGCTGGTGCAAAACAGGCACGTATATTGGCGTGTGCTTAATTCTCAATTATATAATACATGCATTTTTATATAACACGAGCATTATGCTATGGAATGTAGCGCACTCCCGGTAAAGGAATGTACAACATTAATAATCACCATATGTTAACGGACGTTTGGTCAAATTAGGAGTGCGACTGAATCAAAGTAAGAATTATTACGTAAAAACGGTTTTAGTGACAAGGTCATCGCGGGTTCGACACCTGGCCATTAAAAAATAAGATTTGGTTGAAATAAGAGGTCGTGTGGCCGAATCGTTAACATGACCAATTCTTGTAACAATTTTAATACAAGAACGGTCTTAGTGAGTGAGCTTGAAACTTCATTTAACTCTTTGAATAAAATATTTTTTTGAAATTGCAAATTTTATTTAAAAACTCAAATTATTTTTTAAAAATACCACTAGTTTTTACGTGTTATACATACGACACTTACAATGCTTAAGATGCGACGTTTTCTCGACATCTGAAGTGTTGTTTGTCTTTTCGGGAAGCCTAGAAAGTAAATAAAGCATTAGTAAATATACTCTTACTTTGCTGACTGCTACATAAATGACTGTAACTTTACTTTAGTGTATGAACTAGCATACGTTAGTTTTAAATGACTGGTGCAGAAACCTACCATGTTTTAGTCTGATGGTGTTCGACTGTGGTTCCACGAGCACTGTGGTTCTGGAAACTTCGATTGAAATTCAAGTTCTCGGCGGTTGGTTTTCCGTAAAAGTCTTCGATCAAGTTTAAGCTGCGGCCATTTTTGTTGTTGTTATTGTTCAAGTTGTTCGGTTGTGCGGTGCCGCCCGCGCTCTCTCTGCGGTCGAAATCGAGTCGAAGTCGTTTGCCATTTTCACCGCTTAACGGTGACTGCAGTAAATTCGCGAGATCGTGACTCCGTTTCAGCTGCGAATTTACAGAGTTAGACGGCACAGAAATACTGTGTTGATGGACGGCCTCGTTTTTTAGAGAGACTTCGCCCTGTCCTTGGGCCGGTCCCTCCTTTTCGTTGTATTTTTTCGAATCTTCGCTAAGGCGGTCTTGCTTCGTATCGGATGTGGGCGCTAAATTCTTTTTTAAGAGGTTAAAACTCGACAGGTTATATAACGGATCAACTGACTGCGGTTTGTCTTGGAGCCATGGAAAATTCCGGCCCGACGAGAACGGATAAAACGAGTATGGTGAGGTACGGGAAAGAGGGGAGGGTGGCAAACCATCTTTCCACAAGCCTAGGTTGTCGGTTGAACTATTGAACAGCAAAGGCGGAGGTTGAGATTGCGGAAAGCACGCCCGACTTCTGGCGGCATGGCGGTTCACCCCGTTCGTGTTAAATGATTCTCTCTCTCTGATGTGCTGATAGCTTGATTTTGTCGACCGGCGTCCATTTTCTATCGTTTGTTTTTCGTGCGTTTTCATGTGCGATTTGAGGTTATCTTTTCGCACGGATTTGTACTGGCAGAACGGGCATTGGTGCGTTTTTTCGCCAGTGTGGATTCGCATGTGTCTCTGAAAGTGGTACAGGCGCTTTATTCGTTTTTGACATATCGGGCATTGAATGTACATATTCTCGGGATCAAGGCCTTTAAACTGCTCCTTTGCCTCTCTTACTATTGCAGCATGTACACTGTCGATGGCAGATCCTCTGGTCCGGGATCTTCGACTGCTCGGCGGCTTTGGAGAGGAGTGTACCCCGGGGGAATCTGAACTAAACGTCGGGGTCTGAGGGTCAGACAGCGGTGAATTCGGATCCGAAGGGAGTCGTAGATAATAAGGTGCCATGGTTGGGGGTGGATAAAATATTGGTGAATTGCTGGATACCGGTGTGCTTATCATATCATAAGGAGGTAAAGGGGCGGTAGGGATAATTGGCATGTGATTTATATTCGGTTGCTGGAATGAAAATCGGCGTCTCAGTTCGTCCATAAATTTTCGATTTTGCTCTTCTGATCCATGGTTAGTCGGGAGGGTCTCGTAAGAAGAATTTGCGGTCATTTTCTGCGGGGTTGCAGGGTCTGATAACTTCTCACTGTCTTTATTGTTGATCGGCACATGTTTATGTGCGCTTGAAGTCTTAGCATCTTCTTGCAGTGGAGAATAGTTCGACGAACCAGCCAACGCCTCACCGCTGGGGAACTGAAAACTCGGGACCTGTGTAAGTCGAGGTGCAGACCACGGCCGGTATTCAGGCGCCATAGCTCGGATAGCGCCTGGAGCCGGTGCCGAACGCGGACTAGGAGACGGGTGGAAGTTAAACTGGTTATCCGGAATCGTAATAGGCGATGGGAAGTTTTGCGCGTTTTTTGCTATTTTGTTCTCAGGGGAATTATCTATTGCGTGTTCAAGTTGTTCTTGCAAGATGTGATCTTTTTTATTCAGTTGATTCAATGCCTCTTGGTTATGTTCTACTTTCCCGTTCCCTGCCTGATCCATTCCTTTCATGACCGCGTTCCAACGCTCAGTTAGTTGCGTCCAGTACTGGTTGATATAGTTCGCCTGTCCGTTGTGCGGATTCCGGCATGCGTTTTGCATCCACGCGCTCCATATGCTGATCAGGTTAGAATTGCATGGATCGCTGTGTCGATTCCCCATCAGTAGTTTCATGGTCTCCCAATACTGCGCGCCTGGTGAGAACGTTTGCGGTTCTGAGTGTGAACTCATACTGAGGTCTTGTGGAGTGTCTCCCTTTGAGTCAATCAAGCCACTTCGAGCAGATAAAGATAATGCGTTTATGACATTTTCACCGCCTGAGGATTTCCGGGAGTGGACGGTTTGACCTTCGAACAACCCTGGCTTCCCGGAACCAGGTCTGTTGGCGCTTTTATTATCCTGGTCTGGTATCGAAATTTGAAAAGACATTTCTTCCCGGGACGTTTTACAAGCCGATTCTTTAACGTCGACGGCCATTGCTGTGGAATAGAATTAAACTGTTGCGGTGTTTGACTCTTTTATGGCATTTCAATTTAGAAATATTACCAAAATTCTTTCGGTCAATGGCACACGCCG
>CH002355.1:654103-668840 GCA_000149265.1 Ciona savignyi
TACCGAACTGAGGTAAAAAATTTTCAAAATTTTTGAAAAATTTTCTAAGTTTTTTCCCACTTCCAGTGGTAACTTATGCATTAAAATTTGTGCATGTGATGCAAGTCTGACCGTGGTTACACGGGCGAACTTTAAACAAAATTCCATCGCTGGAACATACCGAACTGAGGTAAAAAATTTTCAAAATTTTTGAAAAATTTTCTAAGTTTTTTCCCACTTCCAGTGGTAACTTATGCATTAAAATTTGTACATGTGATGCAAGTCTGACCGTGGTTACACGGGCGAACTTTAAACAAAATTCCATCGCTGGAACATACCAAACTGAGGTAAAAAATTTTCAAAATTTTTGAAAAATTTTCTAAGTTTTTTCCCACTTCCAGTGGTAACTTATGCATTAAAATTTGTGCATGTGATGCAAGTCTGACCGTGGTTACACGGGCGAACTTTAAACAAAATTCCATCGCTGGAACATACCGAACTGAGGTAAAAAAATTTCAAAATTTTTGAAAAATTTTCTAAGTTTTTTCCCACTTCCAGTGGTAACTTATGCATTAAAATTTGTACATGTGATGCAAGTCTGACCGTGGTTACACGGGCGAACTTTAAACAAAATTCCATCGCTGGAACATACCGAACTGAGGTAAAAAATTTTCAAAATTTTTGAAAAATTTTCTAAGTTTTTTCCTAATTCCAGTGGTAAGTTAAGCATTAAAATTTGTACATGTGATGCAAGTCTGACCGTGGTTACACGGGCGAACTTTAAACAAAATTCCATCGCTGGAACATACCGAACTGAGGTAAAAAATTTTCAAAATTTTTGAATAATTTTTTTAACCCATTTGTCCCCCATACAATTCTATACAAAAACTGTCTTGGTGAAAGGACCGTCAGGGGTTCAAAACCTAGCCCGATACAAAAATTGTGATACAGTCTGGTTGCATTATTTTAGAGTGTTATATATATATATATATGTTGAATACTTTACTGTTTATGTTTAAGACTTTAATACAATGTATTAAAGCAACGTCGGTCAAATGCCTTTCTCACGTATGCAACCGACTAGCTGGCTGTTGGTTTCGATCCCACAACCTTTCTGACATGGTACCTTACGAAATAAAACTAATGGCGCCTAACGGCCTTCTTCCTATTTCCTGAACGTGGGAAATACGGACTGCAGTTTTTCTCATACGCAACTCTTCAGTTGGAAACCGCCATGTTTCATTTGCTATGTAGGCCTCACCACCGCTGTCTCTGTGTTGTGGTGCAATGCGATAATGTTAAATTTAGATCCGTGGGTGTAGAAAGTGAAACCGCGGCCAAAAGGTTACAAACGGGTACATATCTCCACATAATCATATAAAAACATAACACCATTTGTAATATGTGCAATAGCGCAATGTTATTTTTAGAACAGTGGGCGAAATGTATTCGACTATATGCTTTATGTAGGCCTATATACCAAACAATTGTTGCTGTTGTGGGTAAGGCATAATACATACTGTGACACGATAAAAAAGGCGCAAAAAAGTTCGGTATGTGGTAAACTGTAGTATTGCGTCCTCGAATCTCACTTAACAACAACAAAAACTGAACTTACAGCTTTTCTAAATAAGATTTGGGGGAATTTTTCCAATTCATGACGTTGCTTCGCAAATGCGCCTGGGAATTAGATATCGTGTACAATCGGGACTTTCCACCCTTAGTTCCCAAAATTAGAACAGCGATTACTTTATCCATTTCGATCCATGTTAAGTCAACCGAGAATCTATTAAGGGGTAAATGTTAGACATCTTGGTTAAATGTACTATTTTAAGTTCATCTGTTGTTAGGGTGGGATAGGTTATTAATGTTATATCCCGATGAATGGGAATGCGTTTTCACACGGGCAATCGACAGACGACCCTGCTACAATTGTGTGAAAGCTATTTTTTAGTGTATTGTATGTGAAAAAGATATTTTTAGTTTAACCCATTAATCCACTTAGTTACCTCTATGCCTTAGCCAACGATTCAACTGTCTGACCAAAGAGATTATACACGTTGTTATAGTCTCTTTGGTCTGACACACAGCTGGTTTTGATCCCACTACCCCTTGACATTTTGCACACCGTCGACGGTCTTTATATTTAAACTAACCGACCGGGCGATTTTTTCACTTTTTTTCATGGGATTTTATTAGTTCTGCAATTTGAAAGCAAATTGCTGCGGAATCCCCCTTGTTGAAATAGAAGCCATTTTAAACTTATTCTCGAACAATACGTATGAAACCCCTGGGAAATCCCCGCATTAGAATTCCCATTACATCAGTGTTAATGTAAGTTCGGATAACAGGAGGATTTTTTATGATTTCTGTTCGCTTTGTAATGATTTTTTGGGGTTTTTAAAAGTGTTGTTTTATTTGGTTTTTAAAATCTTTAGTTAAGTATAGAAATAAAGAACTTAATCGCAATTTACTTTCGAGCTTTTATGACTAAAAAATAAGCGATATTTATAAATAAATAAGTCGGCGTATCTGTTTTAATATTACCCCAATGTAAAAGAGAAGTAGGTTTGTTAATTATATTTTGATCCTGTGACAACAGAAATTTGAAAGGTTCTGATTCTGGTTATTAGTGCTGACGTCGGAAGATTTGTTTAGTTAAACAATGAATACTGGTTCCACAAAAGCGATAACGGCTGTATTGGCCGAACAGGAAGAAGACTCGTCTCAGCTTCAGTTCCCACAGGAGTTTGAAAACGCGGAGACTTTACTAAACTCCGAAGTGCACATGCTTCTGGAGCATCGGAAATCGCAGAACGAAAACGCCGACGACGAGCAGGAATTGTCGGACGTCTTCATGAAGACGCTGAACTACACGCAAAGGCTTAGCCGATTTAAAAACCGCGAAACTATCACGAGCGTCCGAGGGCTGTTATTACAGAAGAAACTCCACAAATTTGAGCTCGCCTCGCTGGCAAACTTGTGCCCAGAGACGGCAGAGGAAGCCAAAGCTTTAGTTCCAAGTTTGGAGGGACGTTTTGAGGATGAAGACTTGCAGCAAATTCTTGATGATATTAAAACCAAGCGTAGCTTTCAGTGTTGAATTTTTTTATAAACTCCTACACCACATGCGCATTTCCACAAAAATTTGTAACAGGCTACAAGTATAAGTTCATACAATTTTCTGCATATAGAAATTGTGTCACAATTTTGGTGTCTGTTAGACGTTGGAGTTGGGGATAGTGGTCTGAGAATAAGTATCTGATACCTAGTCTTAGAAGTATGTGGTTTGAATGCAATGTACGCCAAACACATAAAAACAGAACAAAATACTACACAATTTTTCACAGCTGCATGCATTAGATGTTTAGAAAACTGCAGACTGGCCCAATACCAGATCTTCAGTTACCTTTTCCATACAATTGTATCAATGTGTGTTGTATCTAAAATCTTGTTTTTTAAAAGCTACCGGTAACTTGGTTGTATTTTATATGACCTGTAGGTTTTTTCTAAGGTTTACCGCTTTGTACTTAAATTTCAGAGTATAGCAGTAAATATAATGTCTAGTGCAGTTGGCGCAAAACTTACAGAGAGAAGATGCTTGATACTGGTGCGGGATTTGTGCTTTAACAAACATCAGACATCATACAGAAGCAGACTTGACTCCTCTATGATACAAGAATATTTAAAAGGTAAGATATCAGGTTTATCACACTGGTTAAAATGCTGGGAGTTGTCTTTATGCAATTGTTGAATTACCAAGTTTTCAATGCCTAGTAACTTCAGTTTTCAATGCCAGTAAATTATGTAGTAACTAGTCGCAGATTAAACTGTGACCAACCCGTGTTTAAAGGATAGCATAATTCCTTTATTTGCACTTAAATGGGCAACACATAGGAGGTATCACACATGCAATCGCAAATTACAATGTATAGGCTATACCATCTTTCAAAAGGTCTTTTGTTTATTGCACCTAAATAAGGTAACACAGGGAGTTATCATGTAAGCAATCGTTAGATTACCATGTGTCCACTTATGGTTACTGACAATATTGCAGTGTGTTGTATGTGGTTACGTAGTTTCTACTGTTTTAGTTTAACTTATGAAATCCACTGTATTCAATCAACCTCCGCCATGCGCATTGCTGGATACAACTGAATATTCCAGTGTCTTGTTATCTAAACTACTAAGCTAGGTGGCTGAGGTTAAGTTAACTTTTTTCTCTGATAAATTAGTACCAATAGCCATTAATAAAAACAGACGTTTTTGTATTGCTGAGTAGACACTGGTCAAATGCCATAATCCATTTTGGTGGATTCATTTCGATTGGCTATAAATTGTACTAAATTTTAAACAATCTGCATTAAGCTTTATCAATCCATCTACAACAGGGGTTCTTAACCTTTTTTGTCTCGTTTACGCCTTTCTGAATGAAAAAAGTATAATTTACCCCCATTTTAGTGGCCTTTTGTCAAGAAAAGTAAAGCAAATCTTTTCGTTTTTTTACCAGGGCACATATCAAAATAGTTTTTTTAGTTATGAAAAACTACAGTAAACACACAAGAATGTAAAAATTTTCTTTTAATACTAACTGACACAAAATTTCAACAGTCAATTAGTGAGACTTTTGTGCTTGTTTTCCATGAAATTCACCCCTTCAATCGGTAAAATTTACCCCTGGTTAAGAACCCCTGATCTACAACCATAGATAATTATTACCTATGATTTGTCTGCTTCTAAAGCTAATAGTAAGACGGAACTTTAGTTAAAAGATTGTGGCATCAAAACTAGTTGAGCACTATCAGCTAGCCAGTCAGTTATGTCTAGTGGCCAGAAGGCATTACTTCATCCAAGTGAGCATATGGGTTGAACAAAACTTAACAATATCTTTTACTTTACCATATACAACATAATACATTTCTTAGTCTTTCATTTGTATTTTAATTTCAACTTAATTCTCCCATTTTTTATTATTCATCAATTTTTCAGGAACTCTATTGAAAGAAGTCTATTATGAATCTTTGCCCTCGCCTGTGGGCACGAGGTTGATGTGTGTGGTGGTCGACACGCAGGAGATTATTGAATGCGATGAAAATGATGTGGACCCGCTGACTGAGGTATGTATAAATAGTCAAATGGGGATTTGTTAGTTTGTTTTAGGATAAGAAAGTACACCTAAATTATCAGTGAACAAAGGTGTATTTTATTTTATTTTCTTCACTATCATTATGGTAAAATCATACATGTAACTTATTGTTATAGTTTTCATTAACATTATACTAAGAAAGTACACTTAAATTGTCTCTAAACAGAGATGATCATTATTATCCTTCTGAATATTC
The DNA here is from genome assembly GCA_000149265.1 of Ciona savignyi. Classification (NCBI taxonomy): domain Eukaryota; kingdom Metazoa; phylum Chordata; class Ascidiacea; order Phlebobranchia; family Cionidae; genus Ciona; species Ciona savignyi. Next base: position 659,425 of record CH002355.1, read on the forward strand.
GAATGTGGGTTTTTCTTAATTAAAAAAAAACAAAAAACACCCTTTTCTGTTCAAACAAAATCAATACTGTGCTTATTGGTTGATTTCTAATGTTAATTATGCTTGTTGGTAATAATTTTTTCTGGTAATACCAAAATATAAAAATATTATAAACATCAAAATCGTGTGTATTGGTTGAATGTGGATTTTTCTTACTACAATGATAAAATATTCAAAACAGCAATATTATTGCTATTGAATGTGAACTTTATTCAACACATTGCGAATGACGTTTCCATCCACATGTTAAGATAGTCATCACTGTATAAATATGACAAATCCTTTGAAGTGGTTTTCCCCTCTTAGCGTAGTATCAATGACACATTCATTCCCCAAATGACACATCGCTCTAGTATTTTGTAAAGAATAACATTGCGCAGAGCTGTAGGCGTGTACATGTTGTGTTTCCAGGGGTGCTGGAGTGCAACAACACAATTTACATACGCATCTATGTTGTAGTAGACAAGTTGGTATATTTAAAACTTTTGTACTTGAAGTTTATATTAATATTGTCATGACTTTTTTGACGGAAATTAATTCACAGAATTTAAAAAAATTGGATATATAAGATGTGTTCCACCATTGGTAACTTTTATTCAATACCTACCTGAGCACTTCACATCTAACGATCTAATTTAAATATAGATTTAGCAAGCTTTTCCGGGTAATTTAATACTGCTTACATGAGAGTTGTTTGTTTATATTGATTTGGCAATGCACACCAACAATTTGATATTGGTCTGCGAGTTTTGGACTACTTAGGCATTAACTTAAGGGCGACAAGGTTATAAATTGCAGTTTTGTCTTCCAAATTTCTACCCCATGCACCCTAATGTGGCTACAATTTTGACTTACTTTATATAAGGTTTTCCAATTGTGTAATTTGCACCTTGTTGACACCACTACATATTTGTATTTATAACTACAAATTAACCAATATGCATATTTTACCATCACCGTGCGTTTCACAAAAAAGACAACTATATTTGACTATTAAAATGTAAGAACAAATGTGCACTGTACACAAGGGAACCTGTTTAAATTAGCATTAAGACACTGTTCAGGATATAATGGGATTTCTACTGAAGATTTTTAAAGTTAATTCGGAATATAAAAATAGCACATAAACAGCAAAACAAAGTGGCTGATATACTTCTTACTCAGGATATCATGGGGGTGGATAATCTTATTTGTCTATTGTGCACAGAATTTCCAAACTTTTTTCCTAGCGCATGGCACTCAAGGGTCAATTCGGAAAATAGAAATCCCACATTAAAAGTATCATTTAAAACAGCAAAACAAAGTGGCTAATATATTTGTTATTCAGGATATCATGGGGCTTTTGCTGGCGATATCAAGCTGCAAAGAAAGGTACGAAGTGTTTCGGAACAAAGAGAGGTTGTCGGATGGTCTTGAGATGGAGGCAGGGATGGAGGTTGTGGTCCGACTACCTGCCATGTCGGGCGAGGTGATAGGTGAATGCACCGGGTTTCTATCCAAGCACCTTTTAGTTACCTGCAGGCTGCAAACCAACTAAACTCTTACCATTTGAGCTATCTCAAATTATTGTTTGAAAAAGTTGAAATATAGATTAATAAATTTGAAAACAAAATGTCCTTATTAAGTTAGTGTTCTAAATCTAAGAACTGAAAGACATTTTTTTCCGTTTCCCCTTTTCCGTAGTGTGTTTTTCAGGTTTTAGTTTTAGAGGAAAAAACAACAAACTAAACTAGACTTTAATACACATTTTAACCCCAGTATGTTAACAGGCAAGTTACGGTACAAGGGTCCAATTCGGCACAAAGTTGGAACCCACTTTGGTGTCGAACTGGTGCATGCCAGAGGGAAGGGAAATACAAACGGAACAATACGTAAACACACGTAAGTTACCTCCATTGAGTACATGTCAACAAGTGTGGCTAATGGTAACATGTCAAAATGCCACCTGGTTGAATACCCATAACTAGTTCGTTGTTATATTGTGTTTGACAAGTGCTGAAAAAAAAGATTACACTGTAACAGTGCTACGTGGACACTTGAGGTTATATATGACTTAACAATGTTAATTTATCCTATTTTCAAGTTTTTTCGTTTAACTCCATGGTTTTTCTCAATAAATAAAAGGCCTTTTTCGACTGTTTTTGCCCATTTTACTTTAGGTTTTTTTAAAACACAATATTTAAAAGACTTTTTATTTTGTTTTTACATTTTTTTGTTCTGAAGTGTCTACATTTGATGGTAAACATCCACCTGGCATTGCTACAGTGCAACCATCTTTTTTCAACATTAAGTAACTGTAAAGAAGAAAATAATCTATTTTTGCTTCCTACTAGACTTACAGTACGTGTTCCCTTTAGGAGAAGATAGAATGTTCATGTCTATTCCCGTGAATGGAAAATCGTCTGGAGCGTTTTAAAACACAAACACAATCGTCAGATGACCTTTACATTGTGTTGCATGAGATTCATATGTTTCTTCACAACCCATTTCTCCACTGGTTTCAGGCAATGTGTGTAAAGTGCCATCCCCTAAAACGCAACAGACTAGTTAGCGACCAGTTTTGAATCTGCAAACTATCAGCTGAAAGACAATAGAGCACTAGCCCACCAATCTAACTGGTTGGAGCTAACTGTACTTCCTGTAAATTGTGTTTCAGCAGTTCTGAAAATAAACAGTACAGCAGTGCTGAAAAATCTCAAATTAAATTATCTTTAGGAATCTCAAATTGATTTCTTTTTTAAGAAAGAATTCCTCTCAAACGATTTATGCCTCTACTAGGCTTACAGCATCCCTTTCCTATATCCATCATTTTCCATTCTCTGCAGATACTTCCACTGCGCTGAGGACTGCGGGATATTCCTGGGGTTAAATCGAGTATCGTCCCGAGATTACGATCAGCTCCGTACCCCTGTCCCAGCCCCGAGGAGACATGTTGCTAGAAAAGGGACATCAAACACAAGGCCATCATCCAATGATCTCTCATTGTACAGGGAGCCGTTGTCTAGCCAATCAAGTGGGTTTTATCTAGGGCTGCAATGATACTAATCGATAATGGCGGGTCACGTATTATGATGATCGTTAAAAAACATGGGGAATTCACAAAATCTGTTTTGGGCTTTATCTAGGGCTGCAATGATAATTTAAAGGTATCGATAATGGTCATGTATTATGATTGTTAGTAAACATGGGGAATTACCAAAATCTAAAATAAACGTCTTTAACAAATTGCGTTTCTTTGTGTACTTCAATTCTGTGTGCAGAAATCTGAACAGAAGCACATCTAATAAGATTTTGAATAATAATTTGATTTTTGTCTCTAAGTTTAAATATGAATACCCTTTAAATCTGTAGTAGAATCTAATTAATTTTTTATTTTTTATTTTTTTTCAGTATTCACAAACCATGTATAATTTTTTAATCAGTAAGCTGTAAGCATGGAATAATCTTAAATCATGCAGTCAAAACAAGATTACAATGACTTGGTTAACACCCTTTCTTTTATAATGCATTTTGCCAATCCTAAAATGAACTGCTTAGAACTGAGCAAACTAAGTTTAAAAAATTATGGATTCGAATTATGGATATCGTAAAAATTGGATCCATATGTTTTTAAACATAGTGGCAAAATGTGAGCATATATAGGCCTATATATATATAAACCTTAACCTATAACGCTGTTGTGTAAAACTAAAGGTTTACTGTTTCAAGCTTAAATATGAATAATGTATTGTGTATATATGATGCTGTGAATTGTAGCTTCAATGCGATAGCTCAAGGTGATTATAGGATATTTATGTTTAACCCCGGTAATGTGAAAAGTAAGTACCGGAATCACATGGGTGATCGTCAAATTATCTCACACTCGTCGTTAAGATTGTTGTTTGGTTGTTTAAATTTTTTTTTTATTAAGTAGTAGCGCTCTGTAGCCAACTGTGGCCACAAATGTTGACTTCTCCTATCTTGATTCCATTAATTAATAACTCTGGAAAACATAGTACCAGAATTCTAACAGGTCCCTATTATTATAATTACAGTTGTTTAACCACCTTGAATTTTTACCTTTTTGACGTAACGGAATAAGATAACTCCCTAAGGCAAAATATTTACCCATTTAAAACAAATTTCATAGTATCATCATCAAATCTTAATTATGTGAATATACCCCTAAATAGCAAATAATCACCCCCTGCCTAAATAGTAAATACACACCCCCTGCCTTAATAGTAAATAATCACCCCCTTAATAGAAAATAATCACCCCCTGCCTAAATAGTAAATAAACAGCTGTAAATAAATACTATTCAATTGTAAATAATTGGTAAATAATCAATGTATAATTTAAGTTAATCAAAAAATCCGCCACACCCCCTCCGTAGCGATAAACTTGTTAATAATGATCCGTTCCCCCCTTCATAGCAGTAAACTCTGCCATCGTGTGCGATCCTGTGATCGGAGTGACCGACGAGGAGCTTGCGTCGCTCAACATCCACCTGAATATGAAGGTCTTCATCTTCACGGAGGTGGATGGGAGGGAGAGCCAAGAACCGGGCACCGTTAAATTTATCGGTGAGGAGTAATTCCCGAGTTTGGTATGCTTTTTGTTGTGTATTTATTCGTGTTTATGACGTCATTACTCGGTTGACTGATTGTAGGTTAATCACATGACTTTGTTGTTGTTCTCTATGACCTTGGGCCCAACGTGGCTTGCCCATATATCCGATAATAGTTTAGTGTTACTTTATTCTCGAAGCAATAAACTACTGAACATATTACACTCTTCATGAGTTTTTTTGGAAGGCAAATTAGGATCAGAAAAAATTACAAAATGAGATGCGTTCTTCACTTGTGAGCTATATCGTTTAATGCAACTTGTTGATTTGCAAGGTTGAGTGCATCATTATGCTAAAATATACAACCCGATGGTTATTTTGATTATTTTATTCAATCAATATTCCCATATATTTCAACCTGTTTTATTCCCAATATTATGTTCAAGCATTTTAATCTAAATTTCAAGTTATATTAGTGTTGTTGAAAGGTTAAGTATGCAACCATCGCTTAACCCCTTGGTTTACCCCAATATTTAAATCTATGCTTTATTCACTTACAATCATTGTGTTTTATAGACATTTTACTCTAAGGATATTGTAGAGTCTGCCAGTCTGGTAACGAGTCCAGAATTCTGATTCTATTTTTGCAGCCTCTACTTGCTGCTATAAGGGTAATGGTGCCCGGCGATCGCTTCTTAACTCTTATTGCTTTTCCAAACTCCTGGCTGGAAGCCTGTCTTTAAGGCTCTAAGTCTTATTGTAATTCAGCCAACACAGATTGGTTTTCTTTCTATTATGCGATTAACAGTGAACAGTTACAAGTTAAGAACACATTAAGAACACGATTTCCAGGGTGTTTTCTCTACCATTAATTTTGCCCTTATTTAAATATATAATAGTAAATTAGTCATATACAGTATAAATTAAAATCAAATTAACACACACAATTAAGGATTACTCCAGATTCTAAATACCAAATTAAAACTGACCGCATGGAAAAATAAAACTCTCACACCGACTCGTGTGAAACATAGAAATTAAATGGTTAATATCCGTAACAGATATATTAGAGTTTCAATTTTTTAAGGTAAGGGTGAGATTTGTACCCCTGGTACATTCTGATTTATTTTAATTTGTTGCAATTTTTGCATTATCCACAAATATTATGTTCATTTTAATCTGAATTTAAAGTTAATTTAGAGATGTTTCAGGGTGAAAAATACACCCCTAGCTTTACCACTTGATCCAAATATTTCAATTCATACTTCACTCCAGGTCGACTTCCAAATGAGCTGCCCACCAACGACATTTACGTGGGCATCGAGCTCAACAACCCATCCGGTAACGGACGAGGCGTGTTCAACCGCCGCCATCTTTTCAAAACCAAGTTAAACCATGCAGCTCTGGTGCCCCTTAGTGGTGTGCTACCAGCGAGCACGTTTGACCTCACTCCCCCACTCTTGCCGAATAGAAATCAGGTGTGTTAAAAAATTTTTTTTCTTTTAACTGCGGTTGTGTGGCCGAATGGTTAATGGGACTGATACATATACCAACAATACAAAATCAGTCTTCGGAACCAGATGCTGATCATGGTCTCGACCCTTTGGCTTATAAAAAGGGAAAGAAAAAAAGTTAAAAACAAACATACTAAAGCTTAATTTAAATCCTTTACCTTAAATACAATCTCAAAAATATAGCACCTAATAAGTTAGTAGAATTCTGGTTCATTGAAAAAACGTTTTGTACATGTGAAAAAAACATGGTAAATGCGAAAATAATAACAAATGCTGAAGATTTGTATGAAAATAAGTTAAGAGTTGACAATGGTAGATATTCCTGAAGTACTTAAGCTTGGCAACTTAGGTTTGGCAAACTTAGGTTTGGCAACCTTAGGTTTGGCAATTGAACTAATTGAAATTATAAAATGAAATTATATTCTGAGTTTACGGACGATTGCACATGTGATAACAACACTTCAGTTTTTCTAACTCAGAATCAGTAAGCTATTGAAATGTAAATTTTACATCAAGTATTTGGGTTTGTCGGCCCCGTCCGCTTTATTTATTATTTAAATATTTTTTAATGACATGTTTTTTTAACAAACGTTTATTGCCGTCTTTTCCTGGTCCTATATATGGTTTGTTTTATTTTCTGTTTTATATTACCGGGGCAAAAATAACTAAACTGTGTCACTTTGTTATTTTGAAATAAAATGATTGGGGGATGTACAATGGGGTTACGATTTCATTTGCTTTAAAATTAGTCGGAATACAGGCTAACTCTGGTTTGTGTGTTTTATGCAATCTCTTACTATGTCTACATTAATATTAATATTTAAGTACGCCTTGTTTGCTATAGTTGTAATGTATGCATATTGACACATTACAATATAACTTTTGTTCAGTATAGTTGCTTATATAACAACTTAAATTTTAACATTGCATCAACCCTTAAATGGCAAAATAAACAATATAATCACCGTATAAAAAGGTATATTGACCATATAAAAGGCATTATAAACATCAAAAATTAGAATAAATTAAAAGACCAAATGAATGTGATTTTGCCACATTTCTTTTTCAAAATATTTAAAAAAAAAGTAATATAGGTTTTTTAACAATCAAAATCGAAATGTATTTATATAAACCATACAGCACAGCAAGAATAATGATATACATTGTTCAAGTCTTTAATTTACACTGTAATATTTTATTTTAATTTTTTTTATGGTTTATTGCCTCCTTTTTTACAAATATAAAGCCCTTTTTTATAACAATTTTTTCATGGATGACCCCGTTTTTGTTGTTTATTGCCTTCTTTTCATGAAATATGGCATATCTTTTTTAATGGTTCATGGCTTTCTGTTTTCACGAAAATAACCCCCTTTTTTGACAGGTAGAACCTTTTTTACAAATAACCCTTTTTTGTTGTTCTTTGTTTTTTTTTATCACGGAAATATCCTGCTTCGTCATAGCCCAGGAATTGCACTCATCTGACTCCTTTTTTACAAATCAAGCTCCCTCTAAAATAAAATATATTTTCACAGGAAGTGGCGACCGGATTCACAAAGCGTTCAGCGACCGTACCTCGCAAGGCAAACTCAACCGGGGGCATTACCAAACAGAGTACTACGCGAAAAGTTATATCGCAACCAGTCACCGCAATGGAGCATCGTGGCCCACCAGACGGCTTCGATACAGATCTGTCGTTGGACATCTATGGCGGCGGGAAGCCAACAAAAGCTAAGCGCGAAGTGGTAAATGTCTTAGGATGTTTATGTTTAATCCTGTGTTTAGAAAAACACCAGGGACGTTATCAAACTTGTAATTGTCAGATTACCTTGAAAATAAGTATATTAAATATGTTAGATTGTGTTCTCATAAATGTAATTGTCAGAAAAAATCATGATTAACTAATAGAGAATTATCCATCACACAGATAATTGTAAGATTACCTTGTCTCTACTTTTGGGTTAACCAGCTGTATTGTAGTGGGTTTTGTATGATTAAGATGCTCCTTCAGTTTCTCCCATTAATCTGTGGGGATTAGCCTGGATTCGGCGACCCACCAATTATCAAGCCTGTATTTGGCTATCACACACAGTCCCAAAACACACATGACCACTTTCGTCCAGGTCAAGTCATTTACTGTAATTTTCCAAAGTCAAACAGAGTCACGACATGCGAGTCGGTAATAAAACAGATAGTGAAGGGTTTTAACATAAAACACACCAATAAGGGCAGCACTGGGTTGAATAAAATAAAGAACACTACAAATCCACTGGGTTTATAGAATGTCGGAAAATGCTTTAGCCAAGGACACAACTGACTAACCAGCGACTGGTTTTGATCCAACAACCATATTCACAAAATAATAAGAGTTTACAACAGTTGTCAGACTGGATATTGAAGCTGGTAACCACCTAGTTTGCTTATATTGTTAAAACCTTAACGCAACAAGGCCATAAAGCAAAATGTTATTTACTTAAATTTTCTAACCAAATCGCACTTAGGATAGGATATTCATGTTTATCCCCTTGAATGGGAAAACCAAGGGGGTTATCACACGGGCAATCGTCAGATCACCTCGCCCCCATCGTCGGGTTATTGGAGCTATTGCAGTGTGTTGTATATGATAAACATGTATCTTTAAATTGGTAGAACCCATTAATCCGCTGGGCTTAGGCAATGTCCGTAAAGTGCCCTGCCCAAGGACACAACCGACTAGCTAGCGATCAGTTTCAAAAGGCGACACACTTAACCGCCAGACTAACCAGTCGGACGACTTTTTTAGATATTTGTCTTAATGTCTATTTAATATTTCAGCACACATTGCCGATAATACGAAACAACAATATCGACGATTTTGATTATTTAAATGGTAAGTTTGTAAGAAAAAAAACATTTATTTTTATGGTAACAATTCTAATTATGCTGTTCATTACATGGTAAGATATCTGTTTATTTCGTTCACATATTTTTCCGTGATTTAGTCAACCCATAGACACAGCTAGCTGTTTGTGCATTATGGACATTGCCTGCCCCTTCCCAATTCACCAGGATATAAACGCCACTGTCCTTAATTTTCCCTGCATATTTTGAAAAGCTATTTCTATATTTTGGGAAGCTATTTCAATGATCCCTATTAACCTACCGGTATATTAACTTTTAAAACTATACAAAAATTTAATTTTAAACCTTTAAATTTTGTTTTAAATAACATTTTTTAAGTAAAGTAGAAAGACAGCAAGAAGTTATATTGGATATCTGTGTAATGATTTAACCAAAAATTGCATACATTATAATTAAATTTAATTTTAAAACCAAAT